>SRPX01000145.1:0-51791 GCA_018360215.1 Claviceps spartinae | reverse complement strand
GTTTTGTTTTTCAAGCACGATGTAAATAAATTGTACATATCTGGTGAGGTGGCTGAGCCAGCCAAGTACCTTCAAAGCGCTAGCAGGGGGACGCATACACTAATCCCTTTTGGGAAGAGAGGAAGGACAATTACATTAGTTATGTGATGGATGATTAAAGTCTCCCGTTGAGTCAGCTATGTACCTACCTATTTTGGTCTGCCTGATCCACCAATCAATCGCCTCGCAGCTGATCAACTCGGTGGGGCCATCGATTCTGCCACGTCCCTTCCGTTAGCGAGGGTCATTGTCACGTTTGCCGGATCTGACGTCTCGAGGCCCAACAACTCCCGGCTATCACTCGTTGAGCTTGTAAGGAAGACGAGAGCGGGCATTACAGTCACTGCCAAGTCCTCCAGTTGTTTGTTCCATTCGAGATAGACTATATGCGCGGCGAACAAGCCTACATGTGCATGTATGGGCCGTTGCCCGGGCTGGATTGTCCAATATGACGACTCAGCTGCTCGCCACGGAGCTTGCGAATCTCATCCAGGAGAGCAAGAGGAAGCATAATGACTTGCGGCAGGTATGGCACTTGTGCGTGACTTGACTGTAACTCAAGATTTTTATATGCGACACGTCGACTGACGAGAACTACGCGTAGGCTGCTGAAAAGTCTTTGGACGAGCTCAAACAGCTCGGCGCTGTGACCGAGCAAACTGCTCCAGAATGTACGAGGCAGCTTTGACTCGCCCTGATGGCACATAATGGTCCAATAAGTCCTTGCTAACAGGCCTGGTGATAGTGCTTTCACAGAAACCAAGCTTCGTCAATCCCTTCATTATAGCATGCGGCACCAAGAACCCCAAATTCACCAGCATCGCCATTGTCTGCCTGCAGCGGCTGATTGTCGCCCGTGCCTTGCCAGAAGCAAAGCTCGACCAAGTTCTTGAGGCCTTGATGCAGGCGTCCTCGGCTGGCATGGATGTTCAGCTCAAAATCTTGCAAGCCCTGCCGTCTTTATTACAGAACTACTCATCTCAAGTACAAGGGGACCTGCTAGTGACAGCCTTGAACATCTGCTTCATTCTGCAAAGCAGCAAAAACGCCATTGTAAACAACACCAGTGCTGCAACGCTGCAGCAGCTGGTGGTTTCCGTTTTCGACAAAGTCGTCTTGGAGGATAGTGAGTATCAGTTGACCAATTACTTTGCACCGCATCAGATGGAGAAGAGGTGGGGGAGGCAACGTCGAGTGCTAATCTTTGCGCTTCAGAAAATGGTTCAGACTCATCTATCGCGGGTGAAGCGCCCTCAGCAGATGGATCCATTCAACTACATGCTGCTGCTCTTGATGCATACAGAGTAGGCAATTTCTTTCTTCACGATACTGCACGACATCTTACAGCACGTGCATTCTAACACTGATCAGATCTTCAATGACTTATGTCTCATGACGGAGGGTCAACGGCCCGAGTTTCTGCGCTTCTCAAACCTGCCTCAAACCTTTGGGCTAGAACTTATCGAGTCGGTCATCACCAATCATGCCACTGTTTTCACCTCACATCCTGAACAAGCTCAAGTCCTTCGCGTCCGAGCAGTGCCGTTGATTGTGAGCGCTCTGAAAGGGAAGGCATCTTTTGCCACGACCGTGAGATTGGTCCGCATTCTTTACATGATGCTTCGGAGACACATCGATATACTTCCTGGTGAATGCGAAGATGCACTAGAAATCCTTGTGCACCTGCTGGACCAAGACTCCTTGTTGTGGAAGAGGGCACTCTGTATGGAGGTTTTCAGAAGCTTGTTTAGCGACTTTACCCTGATACGGAAGATCTTTTCCTTATACGATGGTGAGAAGCAGGAGAAAAATATCATCAAGACTATTACAGCTACCTTTGTCCGACTAAGCACCGAGAAGCCTGCTGTGATTGGTCTTGGTCATCAATCCACTGTTCCCGTAACAGTATCATCAAACTCATCCGGCACAGCGACTGATCAAGTCATCCTAGAAGCTGGAATGGGTGGTATCATCAGCGGGGCGATGGGTTCTGAGACTCCTGACACTGGTATCAGCACGCAATGGAGCTCCATGCGCGTTCCCTGCATCGATCAACTTGACAAGACAGATCCGCCGTCGATTCCGGACTCATACGTGTACAGTCTGATCTTGTCCTGCCTCTCATTCCTATCAGATGGACTGGCAAAATTCATTCTACCTCTGACAGTCTCGACTGGAAGTCGCAACCGTCGAAAAGCACCCAAACACGAAGGTAGAGACTCACCGGCTCCCGGCGGGACGAAGCATGGTGGACGTGATCGGGCGACTTCGTTAAAGAGAAATCCGCTACCCATCAACCCTCTTCAGCTGGAAGATGACCCTCTACACAAAGATGTCAAAATCTGCGCGACGCTGGTCGATGAATGCTGGCCCGCTATTCTCACCACCTTTTCTACGTTCTTGTATGCCGCGTTGGATTCGGACTACTATCATGGGCTTGTACGGTCGTTTCAGAGGTTCGCCCATGTATCCGGCCTACTGCAATTGCGTACGCCCAGAGACGCCTTCTTGACGACGCTGGGCAAATCAGCAGTGCCGCCTCATCTTGTTAGCGCCTGGTTGAATCCTGGACAGGCGCACTCAGCAACTCCAAGCACGCCCACAGACACACCGAGCAATAGTCTTTTCAGTAATGCTCGAGGCCTATTGAGCGTCGAGTCTCTGGCGCCTAGCTCACCAGCTGTCGAAAAACAGCGACAGCCATTTTCCGATGTCGGGGCTGGCTCACTCAACACGCGAAATCTATTGTGCTTGAGAGCACTCCTGAACCTAGGCATTGCCTTGGGGCCAACGCTAGGGCCTGCTTGGGGCATGATCTTCGCGACACTCCAACAAGCAGATCTTGTATTGTTTGCCACAGGCAAGACACCGGGACGGACTCCTTCCATTGGACGGTCGGCGGACCAAGTACCTGACACTGATGTGCTGATGGCCAACTTTAACACAGAGATCAAGTCAGTCGAGGTCGCAGCCACCCGACTCATCGAGAGCACAGTGGATTTCCCTGATGCTTCGTTCGTGCAAGTAGTCGAGGCCGTGTGCGGGCTGTTGAAAAAGCCTGCACCCGGAAAAGCAGAAGCAAGCGGCTCGGCATATCCGAAAGCATCGGCGGATGAGACGCAGAGTAATCACGGGGGAAGTGGCCGAATATCGAGCCTCTCAAGTCCCGCATCTTCGTCGTCAAATCAAGAGTACCTATTCGCACTTGCCAAGCTGAGCGAGATTGCATCTGTGAATCTAGAGAGACTGCTCGTGGGTGCTCCGGACACGTCTGGGTGGAACATTCTCACAAAAGAGGTCATTGATACTCTTGACTCTCCACTTCTCGGGCCTGTAGTCAGAGTCAAGGCGGCCGAGGTCTTATCTCGTCTCTCGCTAGAAGCTGCTGTCGCAACCCCATCGATACCAGAGGAAAGCAGAGGCGACGTCCAATTGCGATTGTTGCTGTCACTTCGAGACGCTCTGCAAGGTCTGAATACAGACCTGCGGTCTGCATCGGTTGCCAGTGTGTCCACGGACATTGAGGTCCACCGGATCATTCTCGAAGGACTGAAGAGTATCATTGAGGGATGTGGCGAAAACCTTGTCAGTGGCTGGCATGTCGCATTTGACATCATTGATAGCGGATTCGTGTCATCACACAACACTACGCGAGAGAAAAAGAAGGATAACTCCGAAGTTGGGCTGCTTTCTACGAAATCACCGAAACTGACTCGATCAGCCTTTGGATCCCTGCAGCTCATATGCTCGGATTTTCTCTCGTCCCTCCCCAACTCGTGTCTGTTACTGTTAGTTGACACATTATACAAATTCTGCTCACAAGATGATGATCTCAACATCGCGCTCACGGTGAGTCGTATGCATCGGATTTGAATGTGGTAGGAGAAACTTGAGCCTATCTCATGCTAACTTACCCACGCTCTGTAGACTGTAACATTCTTCTGGGTTCTCTCTGATTATTTGTCGGCAAAAGCCCACACACTGGCCATCACCGCAGATCTCGTGCAGACTTTCTCTGACGAGTCAGAGCTTAAGGAGAAGGCGGCTGACCATACGAAGCAGGGGTCTGACGCTGCGCTATGGATGCTGCTGCTTTTGAAACTCGCAGCAGTGACGTCGGACGAGAGGCTGGACCTTCGCAACTCGGCCATTCAGACCCTTTTGAGAATATTCGATGCCTACGGGGACAGACTCAGCGCAGAGGCCTGGTCAACATGCACCAAGTCGGTGATTTTCAGGCTCTTTACGTCCCTAGCGAAAGAATTGCGAGCAGCGTCTGCCACGAATAGCAACAGCGAATCAGTCGACGTCAGATATCAAGCAGACTGGCACGGTACCGCGGTTGTGGTGCTTGACGGTGTTTCAGCCCTCCTAGCCAACCATGTTGATATACTGACGTCTCATTCGGGATTCGATGAACTGTGGCGAGAGCTTCTCAACCACTTTGCCACCTTACTAGACTTCCACATCCTCCAAATCAACACGGCTACCTTCAAGGCTTTGAGCCATGTCTTGCGTCAAACGGGAATGGGCAAGCAGCCAGTGTTCAACAAGGCCACCGTCGAGTCTGCATGGGATCTGTGGGCTAGGGGCATACCAGTCTCGCGAGACAAGAGCCAGGACAACAAGAGCCAGGACAACCAGAGCTGTCTGGTAGCCTATGTGGCAGCTCTGACCGAGGTGTACAAGTTGATCGATACAGACCTCACTGTCGAGAAGGTCAAGCGCATGCTGATCTTGCTGCAGCAGACAGTCGAAGAAGCAACAGTCAGCGCGTATGCCCAAGACATTGAGCACACCACGAACCTCCAAACCCAAATCCTGGCTGCTGTGGCCATGGTCAGAACAGACGTAGCCGGTGTACCGTCTGCTATCATCAAACAGACTTCCGCATTCATCAAGCTGGCATACAATCGGGAGCTCCTCATGTCTGGTTCCAAGCGCACCTACGTGGCCCTCTCCAAGGCCAGCATCCAGTTCGTCGAGACTATGATGCTCCAGCACGCTACTGACAGGGACATGTACGACAGCGGGGCCTTTTCAGAAGCACTTGCGGCTCTTCACCAACCCATTGCCCTCAAGTACGACTTTCCCATTACCACCAAGTCAGTGCAGCCGTGGCGACTTGCAACTACGTCTGTGCTGTCCATTCTGGACGGCACTCTACCGCGAATGAGTACCATCAAAATCCCCCGTCAGGTGGTGCAAGACATCTGGGCGACTGTGGTTGCCGTAGCAGATGGCGTTCTCAGCGCTCCATCCTGTGGCACGTCTCTCGAAGATGCTATTTTCGACGAAGACGAGAGCTTCGACATTTTGGCCTTTGGCAAGCTACGCGGGCTCATAATCCCCACTCTGGGTGCAGAGAGCATCCCCGACGGAGCGCGAAAGGCATACGCAGAGAGCCTGTTCAAGAATTCCCTAATCCACGATCCAATGCCTGCGTCTGGGGTTGAATCCGATGCACCTGGTCTGGTGTACACACTGCGGGAGGGTTGCACCGTCCCCGTGGTGCCAACGCGCCGCAGAAGAATAGCCTATGTCGCGTTTGAGGAGCTCTTTGCACTTGTTTCTGCTCGCGATGATGATGTCCATGAATCTACATCCCACACTAAAACAGACAGGTCCAAGGCCAATCCCGCTGCAGCCAAGAGCCCTCCTCTAAGCGACGACGACACAGATACCCTCCGCACACGCATCGCGCGCACAACCGCTCCGTTCTTCGTCCTCCGATGCGCATCCACCCTGCGGGCGTACATCGCGGACCAGCCCCTACGGGGCCAGATGCCGCAGCGTCTCAGCCAACGAAAGGAACTGATTTGGACGCTGGAGAAGCTGATTGCGCTGGATAGTCGGGGGGAGGCAATGGCGGCATTGGACAAGCGACTGGGAGAGCAGGCGGGGAGTGGGCGGAAGAAGCATCTCCTGCGGCTGTATCCGTTGCTGGTTAAGGCGTTGGGTGTGGGGGGGGATGCTGTGGTGTTGAGGTTATTGGGAAAAGCGTTGGAGGCTGTGGGAGGGGAGTTGGGTATCTCCTAGGTGTGCTACCTATGGATATGGAGACTGTGGTGTGAGTAGTGTATATAGAGATAGATAATGTAGCATTTAATGATGTTTCTTTTCGATGTTGCACTGTTACCCTGGATAAAATGGAGAGGAGAGGGACTGTGACATGAAACAATGCACGTGAGGACAGATATTTGGAGTCATTGATTGACCCTCTTCTGTCCGATCTTCACTACATATCTCGATTCTCTGGACAGATAGAGCAAGACGTCACGCACATATTATGTGCATACATTAGGTATGTTATAATGTACGGTCAAGATGTTCCCGATGTTATATCCGCACGAGCATAAATCCAGGTGGGGCGAATCACAAGCCGCGAATGTCCCTCGCCAATGCGAGATTCACCAACCCCCCCTCCATCAAAAATTGCCCACCTCCGTTTTCGATCTCAACTTGCACCGCGATCGATTCCCCGGTATCACCACCACGCGCGGGCGCCCATCTCATTCTCCTCACTCTCCTCTCCGCTCTCTTCGGATTTGTCTCTCTTCAATCTATATCGCCTTGCGCCCCAGTGCAACAGTCTCGTTATCCCTATCTTCCCCCATTATGGGCAAATCCTCCAAGGACAAGCGCGACGCGTACTACCGACTTGCAAAGGAGCAGGGATGGCGGGCGCGAAGCGCATTCAAGCTCCTGCAGCTCGACGAAGGTAAACAACAACTTACAAGAGAAAGGAAGAGGACTTTTGCTAGGAAGATACTCGGGGCTGGATCATCGCAGTAGGGGGGGGGGGGGGGGGTGACCAAGTGGCGTCAGAATAGTGATGCGATATTGGTGACGTGACATACGAAAAAAAAGACAACGAAGAAGCAAAAATCACAACTAGAACAGCGCTGATCATGCCCCCTTTTCCTTCCCGTAGAATTCAACCTCTTCGCCCACGTCTCCCGCGTAGTCGACCTCTGCGCCGCCCCCGGCTCCTGGTCCCAAGTCCTCTCTCGAATCCTCATCCAAAACCAGCGCTTCGGTCTACAGAGTTGGCAGAATCAAGAGGCGCATCTACGGCGACAGATGCTGGGCGTGTTCCCTGATGTGTCTACCGGCTCCAATGGCAACACCACCACCACCACCACCACCACCACCAATCTCCCCGAAAAGGACCCCTCGGCGACGGCAACAGAGGCGCTCGACGAGACGATTGCCGCGCAACACGAAGCGTCCCGACCGAGACGGGATGTCAAGATCGTGGCGATTGATCTGCAGCCGATATCGCCCCTGGAGGGCATCACCACGTTGAGAGCGGATATCACACATCCTGCTACCGTGCCCTTGCTGCTAAAGGCTCTGGATGGGGAGTATGAAGAGGAGGGCAAGCAGGATGGGCAGACACAGGCGCAGACACAAACGCAAGGGCCTGGATTATCCTCTCATCCCGTTGATCTAGTCCTCAGCGACGGAGCCCCCGACGTGACGGGCCTGCACGACCTGGATATCTATGTCCAGAGCCAGCTCCTTTTTGCGGCGCTGAATCTCGCGCTCTGTGTGCTGAAACCGGGGGGCAAATTTGTGGCCAAGATCTTCCGCGGGCGGAATGTAGACGTTCTCTATGCGCAGCTCAAGATATTCTTTGAGACCGTTGTGGTGGCTAAGCCGCGGAGTTCGAGGGCCAGCAGCATGGAAGCTTTTATTGTGTGCTTGAATTTTAGGCCGCCGGTGGGTTTCAAGGCTAGTCTGGAGAAGCCATTGGGGGTAGGGGAGCGGCTGGATGAGATGGTGAAGGAGAGAGAGCTGCGGAGGCCGATTATTGCGCAGACGAGGATGCAAAATTCAGAGACGGGGGCATGGGCGTGGGATTGCGTGTCAAGACCGGTGGTTTGTGGGAGAGAGGATGGGATTGTGGAGATGGATGTGTATGATGAGCACGATGATTCGGGTAACATTGTGGACACGACTGCTACTACCGGCACCAGCACAGGCAGGAACAGAGATAAGAGTACGCGGTGGATTGCGCCGTTTGTTTCCTGCGGCGATCTATCGGCGTTTGATTCCGATGCCTCGTATCTGCTCCCGGAGGATCATGTTTCGCTGGATCCTGTTCAGCCTCCCATTGCGCCGCCCTATCGACGGGCAGTCGAGTTGCGGGCTGCGCAATCCAAGGCCGTGCGGTAAGGTACAGTGAGACGAGGGTAAGGGGAGGGAGGAGAGGTTGGGTTGACAGAGAGAAACGAGACGAAAACGAAAATATAATATATGGCAATGCTGAAAATAAAATATAGTCAAGGAAGAGGAAAGACAGAGCAAGAAGAAAAGGCGCTCATATAGCGCCCCAGCACTAGCATCTCGCTGTCCACTCTGGAGGAGGATGTACTCATCTGGGACAGAAAACAGAAGCTCGCGTACAGGACGATTGCAGCTCCTCTCTCCTTGGCATAGTACGATACGGACTGTTTTGATCATTTTTTTGCCTCCATCACCACGGCGGTCAGTCAATGATCTTCCGGTACATTTTTCTGTCCCCTGCCCCCCATCTCAAGCATCACCAACCCCGCCGAAGGCCCCTTATCAAAATCAACAGCCCCCAGCGTCCGTTGATACATCTGCGCGGCGGCCTGGTCCTGCGCCATGAGCATGAGTCCCCGCAGATTAGGCCACTCATCCACAATCTCCTTTACGGCGCGCATCATCCATGACGCGAGGCCGCGGCGCTGGAAGTCGCGCGCGATGAAGACATCGGTGAGGTATGCGAATGTGACATAGTCGGTAACGATGCGCGCAAGGCCAATCATGCGGAAGCTAGGACCGCTTAGATGGCGAGGCTTGCCGTTGTTTTCTGGACAGGAGACAGAATGTGAGAGAATGATCCAGGGGTGAAGTCGGATTTGGGGCGCCTTTATGCGAGGATAGGATAGCAAAAGAGAGGGAGGGGGTCGAGGCCGGCCTACGTACTCTTCATCTCCTCCCCCGAGTCCGGTACGTGAAACAGCGCCAATGTGAGGCAATGATCGAGCATCTTGCGCATCTGCCGTAGTTCGAGCGGGTCATTCCACCACATGAGGTCCGATCGAAACACATCGTTGACGGCCCGCGGGTCAAGAACAGACTTGTCTGTGGTGAGGAAGAAGTTGTCGCGGCACCATGAATGGGTTTCGTTGCCGGAGCGCATGTCGGGGCTTTGGGAGTTCATCTGCGCGGTGACGGGCGGCGAAAGACGGTGTTGAAAGGGTGACGAATACCAAGGAGTATGAGGTTTGCTGAAGGTTTGTTGTTCGATGTTTCTTTGATTGTTTTGAAGTATCAGTGCTGCCCGCCATGGAGCCATGCGTGAGGAGCAAGACTGCGGGCAAGACGCCTCTCTTATTATACCAAAAGTGCCTTGAAGTGCTTTCACTGTATCGTACAGGATTTCAGCGAGCCTTACAAGGAAACCGGGGAAATTCAGAACGGGAAGGGGGCGTTTGAGGCTCTTTCCAGATTCGCAACGGGCTTGTTTCCTTGGTTGCCTGGGCAGAGGCTGAGATGAGGAGTCCGCCACGATGTGGTAGCTGCGTAGTCGGGATTGCAAGGCCTGAGTACATTACAGTGTAAGATACGATGGAAGCGTATGATAGACAGGAAGGCTTGTATTACGAGTCTCCGAGTACATACAGTAAGGACATTTGGATAGTAGAACCGGTATTAGTGAGTTTCATGCATCGTGTACTTCGCAAGCCAGGCCTATCAACAGCGTCATCGCCCCCCAAGTCCCCCGACGAGGCAATCGCCAGCACCAATAGCACAACAGCATCGTCTACATTGACATCCGAGAACCCCTGGCCGCCTGGCGGCTCCGCAGGGCGTCCGGTCCGGTCCCATGAGAAAAGAGACGAGACCGATATGCATCGCGGCTCCGCGTGGATCCCATTGTGACGGATGCGGCAGGTGGCGGGAGAAAATGACAATACAAGTAGGTACCTACCTCATACGAAGTACATAGATGATTAGGTATGTAGGTATGTTAGATGTACCTCATACCTACCTATGTATGAATGGCATACATACATAGGTACCTACATGCAGCTTGCAGCATCTATGAGCGGATGGGATTGCGTAAGGTTAGTTTACTCCGTAGTTTATGGAATCCGGACTGGACCGAAGCTTGGTCTCCCAACTACGATGGCCCACAGTGTAAGTACTTTAGGTACCGGGAATGCAACATTGCACACGCATTGGTCGTGCTTTGGTCAGCAGCATTTACGTTCAATGAATCAATATACATACATACAGTATACCTATGCGAGTCATCGGTCGCGTTCTCTCCGACTCCTGCTCCATTTATGGTACTAAATGATATCAAAAGCGGGGATGATCAGAATAAAACGTTGGTAATTAATGCTTCTACGTGTAATAACACTGCGAAAGAGTCGGTGAGCAGCACGCCTCCATCATGATTGAAGACTTTAGATTTTGTTCGGACTTGAACGTCCTCGTTAGCCGATGAGCCATTTTTCATTTGCCGCTGCTCATAGGAAGAGAGAGCTCTCTCCCTCTAATAGACCGGTTACTTAGCTCCTTCTATATCCACGTATCAAAGGGGTGATTGATGTATTCCGTAGAATAGAATAGCTCGACCATCTTCCGGAGCATCATTTGTGCCATAGATGTTCTCCGTGGCTAAAGTTTCAAGATTTCACATAAGCTGGTAAGGATGGTGGTCTGTTCCAAAAGACTTCACAGCCTTGATGACTCACTGGCAATACCGGTACAACTTTCAACCTTGGAGAAGTCATCGCAGCGCGACCAGAGAATGATGAGAACACGGGAGCTGACTTTTGCTTCCAAGATGCGCACTGTGTGCGGCTACCGCTAGCCTTGCGGCTCTGCGGGGTTACGCACGTGGCGGCGGGGTATACTGAGTCCTGACAGCCTACAGGGCCACAAGTTCACAACTTACGGAGTACAAGGCGTATCGGACCTACACTCACACAAACCCACAGTGCGAATAATGGCTTCGGGCTGATCTGCTGCCCCCAACCAGTCTCGTGGGCCGCATCACCACCTCAGAGGGGTCAAATGACGAAGCCACGTCGCCTCGACACACCCATCATCAGCGACGAGAATAGGTCTTCTGCTCCTTGCAAACCGTCCCTGCGTTGCCCCTGCATCCGGTCAGCCCATTCTCCCATCATGTCAAAGTCACAGGTAGGTACTGAACAGTGAAGATGAAGCCGCTCTGCTTTTGCTTTCCTTTGGTTTCGTCTCGTCTCAGGTCTGTGTTTCTAGTTCACACCTCGGGCTTACGAGATGCCGCAACGCCAAATGGTGCCCAGTGCTCTGAATCCTCCGAATGTTCCTTATGCTATGCATGCTCGGAGAAAGGAATCAACACTTTGTTCCCAGTTGCACAAAAGCCCACCCAGCCCCCCGCCGAGTCAAAGCCAGCAAAGCCAGCAATGCCAACTCAAACAGACGGTGCTCTCGAGAACAAGGCCTTCTTCACTCATCAGGGCCCTTTCAGCCTCGTGCCTATCTTTGGCCCCCAGTTTTTCCATGTGCCTTTTCCCACCCCTTGTCGAAATTTCCGTTCTTCAGCTGCTGATGACGAGCCGAGTCATCCTCATCCACCGGCCATGAAGCAGGCATCTAAACCACCAGGAGATGGAAAATTCGGTGCAGACTTTCATTATTCGGTGAGGGAGTCATCTGCCTTAGAGAGCTCGCGTGCCGGCGTGACTGACTTCTCTGTGCTTCCTCGTCTTGGCTACCTGAGCAAGATCAGAGACAAAGTCAGCAGGCTGAAGTCGCGGCCTCGTCCTTGAAAGACGAATACCCCCCGGGGCGTAAGGCTGGACGCATGGAAGAGCTCTTTGTGTAACACGTTCGTGGGGGATATATGTCATCCTTTGAGTATGTCCGTCACCTGGTAGAGGCCGAGTGCCGTGTCTGCTTGTACATGCGACGCTTTTGTGTTGATGATGGCTGTGGTGTGCTGATGTCTCTTGCACGTGGATGGGGACTGGTGAGTACAAAGAGTGTGTTTGTGAGAGGCTGATCTAGTCTTGCTTGATGCTCTTATATTTTCTTGATTCTTGTCTTATTTCTAGTAAAATGCAACCGGACTTGCTTCTTCATCCATCGCTTGCTCAAAGTGGCTGTTTCTTGGGAAAACCGGCATTCGTCTGCTTCATCTCGACAGGTCATCGGCTCCAACACCATCCCGTCTCATGATATCAGCAAGGTCAAATACCGTCTGGATTCCCATATCAGCAAGATTCCTATAGCACCCGGCATTCATATACAGACGACAAGAATCCGGTGGCATCTGCAGACAAACAGCATCACCAACTTGCAAGAGACTCCTCGCCATCTCCCGGCAGAGTCTCCAAGCTCACATCCAAGCTGGGTGCCCAACACAGCACACCGGCACCGCGACTCCCACCCAACAACTCCATGTCTCGACGCTTCTACATCGAAACCTCCGCCACCGGGAAAACAAAATTCGTCTCCATCAAGCGCTCCCGCACCCCCAACGGACATCAACATCACCATCACCACCGCCACGGGAAACTCCACCACCACCACCACCACCATCACCTCCCCAAACAACCTCCCCAAGAACCCTGCCAAGACCCGCAAGACTACTGCAAAGTCCGCATCGACGACTACAAATCTCTCAAAGAGCGCGAGCGCACCCTCCAAGAAGCCCAGACCCGCCTCCTCGCCGACATCGAGGTCCTCCAAACTAGCCTCTCAACCGCCCAGGCAGAAGCCCACAACCTAAGCCAGGTCCTCGTGCCGCAACTCCAGAACCAGCTCGGCATTCTCACAACCGATAATGACGCCCTTCGGAAATCTCTCGACAAGGCATCTTCTAATGAGGAGAAGCACTGCCGACAGACGGAGAAGTTGAAGCAAAAGGTTGAAAAGCTGAAAAATGAGAAGAAGGAGCGAAGGGAGGAGAATAAGGGGCTAAGGGAGAAGTTGGCGCAGGTGCACAGGCAGCGGCAGCAGAGTGAGGGCTCTGGTTGTCGGCGCTCCGGGACGGGATCGGGACCCGGGCCCGGGTCCGGGATGTCGGAGCTGCTTCGTGAGATTGAGTACTGGAAGGGCTTATATCGGCACTGGAAGGACAGATATGAGGATGTGAAGAGGCGATATGATGATGTGAAGAGGCGGTATGAGGATGTGTGTAGGACGCTTGATGTGAGGACGGAGAAGGTGAGAGTGTATGAAGAGATTTTGAGCAAGAGGCGAAGTACCTGATATCTTGAATGGTTCTCTCGGCGTTTACTGTCCCTTTGTCTGTTTCTAATGATTTACGAAACGGCCTTTTTGCTCTTCGTGTTTCTTTTTGGAAGGACGATTTGCTGGGGCTGATGCTGTTTCTGATGGATGCTGCTTTCATGGAGTCTATACCTATATCTCCTTCTTTTGCTCTTTTTCTCTTCTTTACCACTTTTACTCTGCTGTGGCCCCTTCTTATATAGCATTTTTGCGTGCCAGCCTCTCTTCACTTCTCTGACTTACGGCATTCTTGATGAATATTCTGGTCTGGCTAATATTGTCCCGTTGCGAGAATGTCAGGACACACGAGGGACCTGATGATGTTTCTCCAACCACTTTCCCTATCTCTTTCTTACTGGATATTTTCTTTCTGCCCTTCTTATATCTATATTGCCTTCATCGTCCCTTTTCTCTATGCTTTCTGTCGTCAAAGCAGTATATAGCATGCTTGGAACTGTGAACAGAGCGAGTCATAAATCATTTGGATGTATTGTGTATCTTGGCCATGCTGTTACGTAGGCTGATCATTGATGGGCTTTTCTTGGAAAGCAGAGATGGAGTTGAGGAGCCACGGCGGATTTATGTGGCCTTGTCATTTGACGTGAATCAGTCCTATTATACGTACTGTAGTACATAGATACACATATACTTGAACAGATATCCTGATACATTCTATCGATGCTTTCATACTCCAGATACATGGCCTACCTACTGATTTAGTTTGGCCTCCTTCAAGATGCTTGTAACAGGCTGCGCCGTAGAAGGCAACGTGAGTGTTGTAAATATGCCCGCGAGGGGTATGCAAGGACATCGTAATTACTAATGATTGGCTTCGGTGAGATTGAGCACGAGCACTTCAAGTGGCGAGTATATCGCATTACTGTTGAAGAGTAACAGTATCGTTGCTGGCAATGTTGATGTTTAAAAAAAGAGGAAATCTGCTAGACCGGGCGGCAAAAACTAGGGAAGTCTCCGGCCAGAGACAAGAAACTCCCCCGTAGGTAGCCGTCTTCCCTCTAAAATAATCACTCGTTCGTGACGCCGTCTTCATTCCTCTACATGCCAAGGTGACCAGAAATGAGAATGCAAAAGCTCTTCCTTATCTGATCGAGGGACGCTCTGTTCATGACTCGGATGCCACCGCAGCGAGCTTTCGCGTGTGTGTTCACTATTGTCCAATCTCAAGAGACAATTTCGAATACCCACATTAGCGAGATAGCTATTGTTCATGTTTTTTGTCATTGCGAGGGACGTCTTTCAGTAACTAGACGTCAAGTGGCTTGTACTCCAGAAAGACAAGGTTGTGCCTCCTTAATAAATGGGCCATAATGCGGCTATTATGCATAGAACCGAATCGAAGTGTGCAATCAAGGCCACAGTACCAAACGCCCTTTTTCACGAGACGACTCTCAGAAACAATGTTGGCGTGGAATCCCTCAACGACTGCCACGTCATGCAGCACCAAATCCACGGACTTGGCCCCGTTATTCCCCCTTAGAGCCTTCTTCATAAGACGAGTCCCTCTTCCACTGATTTGGAACTTGGACGCGCCAGCTTCAAGGTATTCATCCTCTGTAGGTTTGAAAGAACCGGGAACAAGAAGACTGGCATCGTTCACCACGTGCATTTCCCCGCAGTTGTTGATCAAAGTGCTGTTAGAGAACTTGTGATTTTGAGGGCTCAGAGTGCTGTAGTCTCCCATATGTGGTGACAAAGAGTCATATTCCCCATGCATCCCGGGATCGGGAATCGCAGTCGAGATGCCGCTGGGGTGTTTTCCCTTGCGTCTTCCTTCCTTTGCGCATTTCTTCCATCCACCTTGGTTGATGTTCACGCGTAAAGCGTACCATTCAGGGCTCTCGTACGCCTGTATAATCGTTTCACAGCGCTCTTTAGGAAGAGTGGTAGGCTGACCGTTGTATTCACGAGACACGGCTTTATACAAAGTCTTGCACTCTTCAGGCCTCCAGTAGTGCCCTCGAGTTCTGCCGCAGGGGCAATTTTTGTTAGACTTGTCCTTTGCATTCGCATTCTTTTCCTGGTCGAATTGAGCATCAAGACCGAGACGCTTTAGGGCGGATCGATACCTCGTGAAGTTCTCGTGAAGAGTAAGCAAAGACATGTCGTCAGGAGGTCCATCCCGAGCTTGAGAGAGTTTCATCAGTTGGTGGCGAGCCCACTCGGAGTCAAAGGCAGCGATTGCGTCTATGAAACTGAATAACGCAACTGGTTCCTGAACCGCGCTAATTCTGAAAAGTTCAGCTCGGTGATAAAGTTCGACCCAAGATGTGAGCCAGCGCTCAGGATCGGTATTTGCACGGGCTGCATTTTGGAGATGAGTCACGTATTTCTTTGAAATGTCTGCGCGCGCAAACAGATCGTCGTGTGAAGGGTTTGTCGTTGCCGTTTTGGCCATTCTCTGGTCCGCCTAATGCTGGCGAAGCTGATGACGTTGAAGGCTATGTATTTACCTGGAATGTGCCGAACTTAAATAGAGTCAAGGGTTCTCTCCGGGCTCATGAGTCATAGGTAGGTACTTAGGTTGTAAATCTGTCGCAGGATCACAGGACTTATGGGTATGGAGAGGAAATGGTTTCGTTCTTTCAACTTCAGTCTTCTATGTAGGTAGGTAGGTTCATACCTTACGGTCCACGGAGTTGTATGGAATCGGGGATCATCACTGATCAGATACGCGCGATCTGGTGGCGTGGCAGTGAGACCTCGGTCTGGTCTAGCGTTGTCATGCGATCGTGGCGGCATCATCAATTACCTACATAGTAGGACGTTCGGAGCGACTGGTCGAACCGGACAGCACACAATTTTGAAGTAGAACAACAGATATCGCATGTTTGAACGAATTGGCCGTTGATCCGGCCAGATTCCATGTGCTTGCCAACTTTTAGAGTCGCGGGAATTTGCACTGTCAGTCTGTCAACGCCCAAGGGTCGTCGGCTGGGACACGTGACACACCAGCCACTCTGCCATACCTACCTATTGCGCACGCGAGATCTCTATTTCCTTTTCTTCTTCAGCTTGTTCTCCGTTGATAGAGTAGGCTCTACAGTAGCCATTGACTCATTGATCATCCTCGCCGTCACATCAGAACAAGCTCAATCACCATTTTCTGAGAAGCCTGCGAAAGCATATTCGACACCGAACGAATTACGAAGATTGAAGAGGATCGCCCTGCTGCGAGCACGCGTCCACCAGAACAAGGACCTTGTTGCTCACGCCCCCTCACACTAGACGTATGCCGCGTGAGTGCCGCGCTTCTGTGCTAGGCACAGGAACACGAGCTTCCACCAAGGGAACATGGCCGCCGCAGGCCCCATCCTGGAGGAAGTCGAGGTGTCAAATGACCTCGCGATAGTCAACCGCTCAAACCGACGAGCCACTCTCGACATTCGGGCCATGAATGTGAAGTGAACCCTGTGGGCGACGATGACCACCCAGATTTGGGCGATGTCGAGCCTTTCCTGGCCCACATCACCAAGGACTTGGTGAATAACGACTTTGACGGCGGATTCGACGTCATCCACGAGACTATCACCGAAATTGAGCTGAACGAGAGCCCCCCCGGAAGATCGTAGGTTCAGCGTGGCGAACCATCCTGGCGTCAAGGTCGATCTGGACCGGTGGATCACTCAAGTTCGCTGTATTATGGCCGAGCGAGACGCGTATGAGGAACAAGTCAACCACCTTGCCGACATAGCTCAAACGCAGAAGATAACCTTGCATGGTTTCACCGAGACCACACTCGCCGCCTGTCGGAGTGTGACGACGAATGGGGGCGCATCAGTCTCCCGGTTCTTCATATCATGATCTCGGTGGCCATCTGGGAAGTTTGGTCCGTCAATTCCTCCACACGGCGCCCCCATTCGACGTCACACTCCGCCAGGCGGCGAGTGTGGTCTCGGTGAAACCTGTTCAGCTCAATCTCGGTGATAGTCTCGTGGATGACGTCGACTCTGCCGTCAAAGTCGTTTTACGAAGTCCTTGGGTACGTGGGTCAGGAAAGGCTCGACATCGCCCAAATCCGGGTGGTCATCATCGCCCACAGAGTTCACATTCATGGCCCGAATGTCGAGAGTGGCTCGTCGGTTCCAGCAGTTGACTATCGCGAGGTCATTTGACACCTCGACTTCCTCCAGGACGGGGCCGTGGTCCTCCTCACGTGGTCTCGGTGAAACATGCAAGGTTATCTTCTGCGGTTTGAGCTATGTCGGTAAGGTGGTCGACTTGTTCCTTCTTTTCTTCTTCGGCTTGTTCTTCGTTGATAGAGTAGGTCATATTGTAGCCATTGACTCATTGACCATCCTTGCCGTCACAGCCATGAGTTTGGACTTGATATACCGAAGGTACCTAGGCCACTTAGGCCACCTAAGTACTTTATGGTCACGAATGCTCTCAGTGCTCACTGCTCACCATCTACGGGTGGGGAGTACCTGGTAGGCTGATACTGTAGTCTGTGGATCTATATAGAAACTCGTTATAACGAACTTCAGAACAACGATAATTTCGATGAAACGATAATTTTTGATCGAAAATTTGGGTTCGTCTAGGTACCTAAACAAATACATAGCGATAAAATTCGCTAAGATGATAGAAATATTTTTGGGTCGGAAAAATGCCTGGTATCGTTATAACGAGTCACCGCGTACAAAAAATTTCGCCCTAAGCCGACCCAAATTCTTGTACTCAAACTACAAGGGCTAGCTCATAGAGCGCACGCTGGTCGTGGCAGCATCCATCAAGTTCAAATGTTCGGTCGAAATTTACGATAGCTTTTCGTCATGAAAACTTAAGCAAAGAGCAGCAAAGAGCAGCAAAGAGCAGCAAAGAGCAGCAAAGAGCAGCAAAGAGCAGCAAAGAGCAGCAAAGAGCAGCAAAGAGCAGCAGAGAGCAGCAGAGAGCAGCAGAGAGCAGCAGAGAGCAGCAGAGAGCAGCAGAGAGCAGCAGAGAGCAGCAGAGAGCAGCAGAGAGCAGTAGAGAGCAGCAAAAATGATGAAGCAAACAAACTCATGCGTTACTATTACTTCTCAAGGGGGAATAGAGGATGCAAAAGATACTAAAAAAGAGATGAGATTCATTATTATCATTGACGGAAACACCATATAGTGTATTCGTGGTACAGAAATTAGTGACGTATGTTTGTATGATTCAAGAAAGTAAAGGGTAGGGGTATCATATTCCGACTAGTCCCGGTGAACCTGCTGTGTGACAACTCCAGGCCATGCAAAAGCTACCCATCATCTCCAACGGTAGCTCGGGCACTCTAATGAAAGAATCTGAAACTTCGCAAAGAGACAAAGAAGAGAAGAGAAAGAGAAGAGAAAGAGAAAGATAGAGAAGAAGAAGAAGAGAAGAGAAACCAAGAGAATTAGAAATATATGCCTTTCAACTCAGGGGCACATATCTAGTGCAAAAACGCAAGACTGAATGAGTAATATGTCGCCTGCCGAAACGGTGCTATTGATGGATGGGATAAAGCCCGTCTTTGTTGATCTGTTGCAACTCGCATTTTCATAGTGCATTCGTGGAGCGGCGCCAGATCATGCCAGCGGCGACGGCGGCGCACGCAGTCGCTCCGAGTGCCATGTACAGACTCGTGCGATCCGGTGCCTCTTCCTCCGTCTTGGGATAGCCCAGGCTCGGATTGGTGGCAGCTTCGGCGAGGGCGACAAAAAGCTCGGCGATGCTGTTCCATGTCACACTCACATGGAGCGGCGTATTCATATTAAGGCATGATGTGTACTGATCGGGTTGCAGTTCGCTCCGCTGCGTTGTCTTGTCTTTGTCCGCCTTGAGAGCGGCGTATATCGACGGCAACTCGTCCAATTGGGGGTACTTTGACCGCATGTCGACAATGTGCGAGAAGGAATCAGGGTCCGAGGAATCATAAGCGTAGCAGATTAAATCACATGAGTCGAGCTTCGTTCGGTTGTCCAAGATAGCGGGCTCTAGTTCGCCGAGCTCCTCAAATATCAGATAGACTTGCTTGCCGCCGGGAAGCTCGACACTGTTGACTGCACGACGGGGTTTGATGGTTGGATGATAAAGTCCATCAAACGGTCGGTTCAGGAAAGCATCGAGGAGGGAAGACTTGCCCGCTCCAGCAGCCCCGATCAAGTAGCACAGAACCACATTCCTTTCCACTCTGCCGGGGCGCCGTCTTCGCTTACGGGATTTTGTGACTTTGAGAGCCGCCGTATTTCCCTCCTTTACGTTGGGGGACTCGAAACCCAGATACGCGAGGTACTCGATGGTCGTTTTTGGTTCAAGAAAGGTTGTCATGCTCCATTGCGCCAGCCAGCCCTGCAGGGTGATGTGTCCGGCTTCGTTCCGAACTGTGGATGAGGGGAAAGAGGAGTCTACCCAAGAGGTCGGCAAACCAGGGGTAGGTGAGAACAGAGCCTCGAGCTCTTGGTCATTCAAGCCTCCGTCGTTATCTTTGTCAAAGAGCAGGAATAGATCGACGAAGAATCTGTACCCAATGGGACTAAGTTCTGAAGAGCAGTACTCCGGGACGTCGAACTTGGGGTGGAGGAACTTGTCTTCCAGGCTCAAGCTGTCCGTGTAGTGGTACTTGCGAAGTATGATCCAGATGGTTTCGTGTCGACCCTTTTCAGCATAGATCTTGTTGAGCTGCAGAAATCCATATTGGTCGATTCCTCTTTCCATGCTCGTGTTCGGCATAGCTTTGGAGATGGACATCTTAATATTATCGAGATCTTCACTGGTCAAAGGCTTGTCGAAGCACCGAGCCTGGAAGTCTCGCATTTCCGCGTCGTTCAGAAAGCCGTCCTGGTCCTTATCGCATAGGAAGAAGACTCTCTTCAATGCAGCCACACAAGCTGGCTTCAGTCGCCCCTCTTTGTAGTCGAAAAGAGGGGCTATAGGATGCGTCACGGCTTTCTGACAAAGGAAAAACAGTTCGTTGACGTTCTTGTGCTCGCGAGCACTTGTTCGGATACACGAGTCGATTTCGCGAAATTCCGCCATGACAGGTAGCATCTCCTCTTCGACGATCTGTGGCGTACTGCCCTGGCCGGCGAGATCCGATTTGTTTGCACAAAGCACGACGGGAACGTTGACGCCAAGCGAGCGAAAGTAAGGCATCCAGAAGAGAGCGACTCTCTCATAACTGTAGTGATCGGCGTACACGAGTATGATGACATTGCATTTTCGAATCTCTTTGCGCAGAGTTGTGCGGTCTTGTGGGCGAGCCGACGTGTCAACGATGGTTGTTGTCACATTCTCAGGCGTGCCGATGCTTGGCGGAATGGTGATTTGCGGCAGAACAGGTTGTATCTTATTGGTCATGAACTGGTCCTTGACCAGAGAAGCGATCAGGCTGGACTTCCCGGTGCTTTCGTCCCCGCATACGCAAATTCGAACTGGAGAAAGCTTGAAGTCAGTACGAGTCGTCATATGATGCAGCAGACAATACGTTGGCGGACGGAAGATGGAGAGTTTCGCATGGAGCACCTACCTGTTGTCATGGCTGCAGAGCTCCTGTTGCAGAGTTCCTGTTGCAGAGCTTACTGTTGCAGAGCTCCTAGAGCGACTGTTGCCTCAAGCTATGATTGACTCTCTGTTGCAGCAATGTTCTAGAGCAAACCCATTTCTTCGACGATGGCGGAGGCTACGACGCGTGTGTCTGAAATGCGGCGGCGTCCTGATAAGTCGTGGACGATTGCTGCATCGCATGATCGTGGGCGGAGGAGATGACGGCCGGGATGGCTGGAATGGGCTGAAAATGCTTGTTGCTGCGTCTCAATCCCGGCCAGCCCCGAGCCTACCCTAGGCTATGTCACCGATCTCAGATAATGGCCTGGCGCCCGTAATGGCGTCTAGCCATATCGGAGACTTACAAGCACTGTAGGTATATCCAGCATCCTCCTGCTATCAATTCGATGCCATGGATGATGGGTGCCAGCCGAAAGCCACCCCACACTTCACCAGGTCAGCTCACCTCCGGATAAGCAGCCCCGGCAAGACCTGTCGTCACAAGCAGCCGATTCCGTCGATGCTACATCCAAGTTGCCAGGTCTAAAACTGCTTTCCACTCAACATCTTCGTCTCGCCGTTCTATTGACTCCGACGTCCTATGCTCGTCTCCAGTCCCTTGCTTGTAGCATCTACACGTGCCGGCGATCCATTAGAGGGCGGCGCATCGTCAACAGTCTCCCCGCTCCCTGTCACGCGGGACCTTCAAGACGACATCCCATCTGGTTTGCGACGAGACGGGTGCATGCCGTCGTATCGTCAACCTGTACGCCAAATTGCGGCGTCTCGACCTATGAGAATTTGTAGCCGGCGGAGAAAACAAACATCATCATGTTGTATGTGTAAAACGATGCTCTGAAGCCTGCTAATACTGCGTTCGCAAGCCTTCTTGCGCAACTTCTTTTCCACCATTCTTTCTGCGAATTCCATTCCATGGCTGATTGAACCATCTCAGTGCTTTGCCTCCTCCACCTCGATACCCGATTGGGAGCTCCTACGGTGCAACCGGTATTACGGGCATCGTGCCGATGATCGAGACCAATAACACAATATCGACCCCTGCCGGGCCAGAGTGGCAGTTTCTCGTCGGAGAAGGTCTGTGAGCACCAAACTCGGCACGACAATGCTGCTGTTGATCTCCCGAAAGACATACTGATTGGACTTTCAAGGCACCTACATCCTCAAAGAAGATCTGCAACTGGCGACGCCTCCACCACACCCATCAGAAGCCCCTATTGTAAATCCTAACCCTTTGGCCACCAACCCACAACCAGCCTCCATAGGCACCAAGATGACTCTGGTCCGGATTCAGTCTCGCCCGCCGCCCTTCGTATACCGAGGCCTTGCTGCTAGGGCACTGCCAATGGGTGCTGCAGTCTCTAGTACGGGCCAGTCTGGCGAAGCAAGATATTCCGCCGAGGGTGGCATAAGCAGTGAAGATGGACGAGCTCCCTCGACCAGCGATGCGCCCAACCCTGCCTTTGGAGAAGGAAATTCCTTACTCGCGCCAGCACACACAAAGGATGTGAACAAACGCAGGAAGCCCAAAAATAACGTCACCAAGAGCAATTCGTCCTTCATCTCCCGGGTCATCGTCAGTGATAGCCTGTCAAGAAGGATGACGGAAAGGCCCGGCGACGGCATCTTTGCCTTTGCAAATATCAACCGTGCATTCCAGTGGCTGGATCTGTCATCACCAAACAAGGTAGGCCATCACCTAGAGCACATCATCTGTGGAGACATCCAGTGTAGTATCTAACACGTAAAGCAGCAAGATTACTTTACCAAGATCCTCTTCACCAAGGCGCATTGCTTGTGCCATGATGTTAATGTGGTGACGAAAAGCGCATCACACATTGATGTTGTCATGGGCTTTTCAACGGGCGAGATCATCTGGTGGGAGCCCATCTCACAAAGGTATACACGTATGAATAAGAACGTGAGTGGACATTATAGCCCCGTCCTCAATATATAGGCGAATGGAATCTGACATGGCATATTCTCCCTTACAGGGAGTCGTCAACCACACCCCCGTTTCTCATATCGAATGGATTCCAGGTTCTGAAAATTTGTTCCTGGCCGCGCATATGGACGGTTCCTTGGTGGTCTACGACAAAGAAAAAGATGACGGACCATTAACTCCTGAGGAAGATGGGCAAAGTTTGAATTGTAGCGAGTCGGGAGATAGCCAGAACGGCGTGAGATCCGGCATCAAGATGCATATAAGTAAGTCGGTGCATTCGCAGAATCAGAAGACAAATCCAGTCGCTGCGTGGAAAACATCAAACCAGCGCATCAATGCCTTCGCCTTTTCCCCGGACAACCGCCATCTAGCCGTGGTGTCCGAGGACGGAACCCTGAGGTTGATTGACTATCTCGAGGAGGAGTAAGTTTTGTTTATGGTCTGCTGAGCAGGTCATAGGGCCTGTTTGTTGATAGCTGTTTCTGACTCACGGACCTGATCCGACACAGGCTTCTGGACTTGTTCTATTCTTATTACGGAGGATTGACTTGCGTGTGTTGGACGCCAGATGGCAAGTACGTCCTGACGGGTGGGCAAGACGACTTGATTTCCATTTGGTCCGCTGCAGATTCTGCTCTGGTTGCACGATGTCAGGGACACCAGTCGTGGGTTTCATCCCTGGCATTCGACCTCTGGAGGTGCGACGAGCGCACTTATCGGTTTGGGAGCGTTGGCGAGGATGGCCGATTATGTCTTTGGGATTTCAACGTGGGAATGCTTCACAGACCAAAGGTATACGCCACCCACATCCATATATCCATACATGCACACATGCCCCTTGTCTCTTCTTTTGTGGTTCGTATCGAAAAGAGGTTGGCGTGACTAATTTCGAGATAGACCTTGACGAGACAGCGAGGATCTGTGTCTGACGCATCCGGGGCTCCTCTTCGGAACGACGCATCTGGTCCTCTTGGCAACGGGAGCCACGGGAGGGTGAGATCAAACTCCGGCTTCGAAGGCGATGAGGATGGTGATGGCGTCTCCCATCCCGTGGAGCCGCGGTCTAGGATTCCGATTCTGCCCCCCGTTCTGGTGAGTTTCTGGGCAAACAATCCAACTTTCAAGTGCGACGAACCTGGTTTGTTGTGGCTGACTCCATACATGTGAATAGACCACAGTCATTGACTCTCATCCAGCATGTTGGTTGGATTTCACGGAAGAGGCCATCATGACAAGTTGCAAGAACGGTGCGTATCTTCTCACACGCCAAAAACACATTCCTGAACCCCTCTACCTCCTCCACCTCGCCTTGAGACACAAGCAAGAAGAGAGAAAGGCCAAATCGATGAGATACTGACAGTCTATCAGGTCATGTGAGGACATGGATGCGACCAGGTAAATCAGTGTAATATCCTCCTGCTGGGCGTGTATGATCGATAGCAGGGCGCCGTCCACGCCTCGTGGCTTGGCGTAGTCATTCTTTTGCACGAAATCTGCCGTCAGTTCAGGACTGTGTGTATGGAGGGCATACTTACGAAACACGCGATGATTATGGCGTGCTGTGTAGCATCATTGTATAGTTGTATGTAGTCAAGAAAGAGAGCTCTCAGCTTGCGCGACGAATTTTCTGACCATGTGGTTGACTTGTGAAATGGCGACAATGTGTCATGTGCTTCATGTGTCATTCTGAACATGTCTTGTCGTACACATCAGAGATATCACCCCCCTCTCTGTCATGTGATCAGTTGGGGAAAACAAGGTGATTCTAACGTGATCGCTTTTTCCCGCTTCTTCTTCCCCGACTTCCCCCTCTTCCCCACGGACCACAAGCCAAAACTCAATCGCGACGACGGACGAATACAAGGCAGTTTTAGTGCCGAGATGGTCACCAAATGTCTTGGACGTCTGACCCTTTCCCCGACATCTCAGACCACCATGGCCGGAGAAGCAAGTTCTCGAGGAATGAGCTTGAGTGCGGGAGAGCTTGTGGAAGTGACACAGGAGCATGAATGATGAAGTAGGTATGTAAGTATGTACATACGTTAAAAGCGAGCAAGTCTGCATGTTTTACCCCTGCCCTGGGAGCCAGAAGTCTTGGCAATAAACTCTCATCAGCCATTCATCATACGAGGTCACGTACCGTTGTGCCTCAGATGGGCAATGCCCAGGAACAGAGGGCATTCTTGAAATTTCCCGTTGGACTTTTGCATGTACAAACGTACCACATGCTTGTTGCAAGGAAAGGGTGAGACAGAGAGAGAGTGTACGCGGATTGGACCGGCAACAAGCTGCGCGTTGCCCAATGCCGCGTGGACATGTCTCATGATGTGTATGGAGACTTTTTGTGAGAATCGACGATGAGGGGAATCGGACTTTTCTAAAATGAGGGGGGAGGGGAGATGTTGGCGAGACTCGTGTACCACCTACTCCGTAAATGGGCTGCCACCATCTGGATGGTTTCGTGCATGTACATACATAGTTATTGCCAAGTTGTCTCACTTCGTTGTTATGCGGCGAGGGCTGCCTTTGATACTTTGGATGCAAGTTGATGGGTGTAAACTCCGGGTAGGAATGAAGGCACTGTCGCCGCACTGAGGCAGGCTGCAGCTACTCCGTAAGCAATTCGGCACTCCGTACGGAGTAGTTACCCTAAGAACTTTGTTTTTGCTTCCTGTTTCCCGTGGGGTTGACAGCGGCGAGCGCGCATTCAATGATTCTAGTATCGGCAGGTAGGCAGTGCTCCGTATCTGGATAGGTGCTCTTCGAGTTAAAGCTACCTACTGCTTAAACTCTGGGTTGCCCACGTAGGTGAAGTCTGTAAGTGTACATAAAACAGGCACCTGGACTTCTGAAGGAGGCACGTAGCTGTCCGGGTAGACCGGGTAGATACATACATTGCCGGTGTACACGACAGAACCTACCGAGGCCACAAGGTGTGTACGGAGTATGTATTCACTTTTCAAAACACCAAGGAGTAGACTGTAGCACAGATGAGAGCATTCCCGTGGCAGACAGGGTCCAAAACTCTACGACCTTTCGGACGGAGCACAATTGTCATACAGAGTAGGTAGTTTCCATCCTTGTACGCCTCTGGGTCTTGATGTGGCGAAGATGGCAGCATGCTCGGCAAGTACAAAGCCTTGCAGGCTTGCAGCAATCCAGGAACTCTTTTCACGACAGGCCTCAATCTCGGACCCACCTCTAATTACCTTACGTGCCTTGTACAGTGTACTCCGTACTCAAAAAGACGCGACAGACAACCTGCCGCTCTTGTGGTGGTATAAGCTACGCGTACTCCGTACTGTAAGTTGTGAACTTCTGCCTATGCTCGTCCTCAACCGATCTTACAAAACGCGCATCGTTGTGCTTATCTGGGTCCCAATTATTTCATGAACTTGAATTGGGTTTTTTTTTTCCTGGATCAATTCTTTCTGGGATCGGAAGATATGTATGTATGTCATTTCCCTCTTCGGGCCACCAGCTTCATCCTGGGAGTGGGCTTTGGCTTGGCATGATAACGCATCGTGATCCCTGTTCCGTGTTTGGTCCTACCTAACGGAAGCAAACCCGACGGCATGAGGGTCACCCTTGTGGGCCTTGTGAGGCTTAGCGTTCATGTTGCAGGTTTCTTCCAAGATGGATGCAAAGGTATCCAGGAGTCTACTCCGTAATCTGAATCTGAAGAAAGATCGCTGGCTGATGGTGCAGAAGCCAGGAAAGCGAGACGAAGGGGGCAAGGAGGATATTTGCAAGTCGGCGGTGGTCTCCAACTTCAAGAGTGCAGGCTGTTGCTGGTCTCCAAGTCGATGGGGTATCCAAGCCCACGGGTGTCCAAGCCGATGGATGTCTGGCCCGTTTCGGTTTCCGATGTACAGCATCGACGCCATCGAGGTGGTGCATGCTTTGCATTGCAGGCCGAGACGTTTACGGAGTATTATCAATTAGCGACGTTGCATAATAAGTTCGGCCACGGCCAATTCGACCTATGAGAAGCTCTCGTGCACGTGCCATCTTGCCCTGACCGCTTGGCCAAACCTAGGTACATAGCAAGCCGCGATTAATGGCGCAAATGCGATCCATGTTGCCAGGCCAGATAAGTGAGAAGCAGAGATACATACCTAACTGGACATTCGAGTGGGAGCATTTTACGCTATCATCAAACTCATTATCGACCAACCACCTCATCTTTCTCTCATCAATCTGCCCCCATATCTGCCAGGTTACAGGTACTGTGCACCAATAGCAGGATGAGTTCAGTGGAGACACACGGTGGCAAGGCTGCCGCAGCCTGCCAGGGGAAAAGTACTCAGCCAGGAAGGCAAGGATGGACGTGCCAAGCCGGCGACGAACGACGGTTGTACTACAGCGTGGCTGGTCCGTTGAAGAATCTGGACTGTGCCTTGAAGTACATATGTATGCACCTATGTATGTCTAGATCTCGGCTCATCCAAGAGTAGTGAGATGCTTGGTATATCTACATATATATATGTACATAGGGTTTGTAAATTGTATGTATTGTTACTTTTCGAGACTTTCACTAGGTAGGAGGGGCGCACTGCTCAGTGCTCCCCCCTTGTCGCCGCACACCACGCTAATAATTACACGCGTCACTCTCACCGTCTCACGAGGCTCCAACTGCCAGCGGATGGGCGTGCTGATTGCCGTCATGCCATACCGAATCATGCCGAACCTTTCAGTGGGATCGAGGCTAGGTATGTACATACATAGGTATGTAGTTGACACGAACGTCTTGACCAGTTGATAACTTGATTGAGTGCTATCATACCTATTTAGGTGCACACATGAAACGCATGTGCATACATATACGGTACACAGTCGTACGGCGTAGATTGCCGGGTGGTCTTCCCAACGCGGCGGTGCGGCCGTGGTGCTCACGATTGGCCAAGGCGTCTTGTTGTCGGCAGTTGGACCTCTGCTGAGTCCTGACACGGGCAGGTATCTATTCATCTGGATAGTTATGTACCGAATTTCGATTCAAGATTGATAGGTGGTTGGTCGAGTCATGTATGTATGTACCTGTGTACCTACAATGTAGGTAGGTATGTACATACATGTAGGTACTCCGGAGTCCCGTAGGCCAACTGGCAACGATGCATCAAACTCATGAACTGTGTCTCATGGTATGCATAGTTACATGAATCACACGGGAATAGCGTCGTATTTCTGAGCCTGATGTCTGATCTCACCTTTGTTCCGCACAGGCATGTGCATGACATCTCGATTCGCATCTTGATCAACTGCAGCACGGGGGGTTTAAGCAAATTTCCATAGCGCAACCATTGTTGCAGTCGGCAGACATGCCCCACTGGCGAATATCAAACAGACAGAGTTCGCGCGCGTCATTCCCGCATAGCCTATGTACATATGTACCTAGGCACATGCCTACACTCATGAGCACGGAAGGCGTAGCCGTACTTCGTAAAACATCTGCGGCGGGAAGGAAACGCGCGAAGATCAACCTACGAAGGCACATGGACTTTATTATTTTAGGCTCTATGTACTTTCCTGCCATCAATGATCATCGCCGCTGCGGGCCACACGAATCAGAGATGGCGCTGTACGTTGCCAAGGTACCTATGTACCTACCTAAGTTTACCTACTCCGTAGGTACATATCCAAGGTTGGCTTTGACTCTTTGAGTCTTGAATCTTGATATGTATAATGTACTCCGTAGGCGCGACGCGCGTAGACCCACTTGCGGCCAGAGCTCCATCCCGGGCAGGTACGTTTCGGCCACCTGCACCTTCTGCGCCGTGCACGAAACCGCCGATTGTCGAATCCAAGCCCGTTGAGAAGCTGGAAAAGAAAGTGGAGGGTTCCATTGGAGCCATTGGAGATTGGTGTGAGGCGAGCAAAGAAGACCCCTCCCTGACGCCATTCTGCAGGGTTTGTGAGTCGAACGTCTCTCGGCCCGCACCCTTCAAGGTACAGTGCCAGGCAAGACGCAATCGACACGCACAAGCCTTAACCGGACCGGAGCGATACCACGCAAGACAAGACGCGACGACCGGAGGCAACGCGACGGAACAATCCGGCTCAGATGACGGCGAAACGGCGAAACGGCGAAACTGGCGCATTGAGGACGCCTTTGGCAACCCGTTTCCAGACTCAGACCTGAGCTTCTGCGTCAAAGACGAAGGGCCGCCAACTTGGCCGAGCTTCATCTTGCAGCAGCATCCAAATTCCAGCTGCCTGGAGGAAAAAAAAAAGACGAAACATACTTACAGAACCATCCATCTCATCAGCTGGGCAAGAATCTGAGCAATCAGCTGGCGAGATTAGGCATGTGCTTTGAACTCAAACCATCCGTCGAACTTGCTCCAAGTGATTGAACTCTCCGGCCCGCGGGCTCCACCAAATCTGCTGGCCATTATTATTTTTTGACTCTTTGATCCTCCTGTCTGTCCTCCTGTCCTCCTGTCCTCCTGTCCTTCTGTCCTCTTGCTCCAACTTGTTTCCCTTGTTCTTACGAAGTGCCAATATACCCCTCAACCTCTCCGGAACTCCCTGACTACATACTACAAAATCATTGTCTTCCCATACCAACTCCCTGCGCAGGTTCCCGATTTCCTTCTTCCCGCCTCAACTGCTACAAACGACGCTTTCGCGACTTATTGTCGCCTTCTCCTTCGCCTCGATTGCACGGCATATCTTGCTCTCAGACCATGCCATTCAAACCATTTGCATCGGTGACGGGTCGCAATAGCTACAGCCTTTTTGATATTCGGTACGTTTTCGTTTGTCTGGTGCCAACTGCCAAGCCAAGACAAAGGTGGAATTCACATGCCGCGCCACTTTCCGCAGTGGCCCCCTCCCACTACGTTGTCGATCTATCCAAGGGAAATTTATGTTGCAACAACCCTTTTGCTAACACGATGCTGCTTTATTCAGGCTAGACCAAGATTTTATCGTCTTTCGAGGAAATGATCACGAGTCTTCGGGTCAACTCCTCAAAGGGGTTGTCGTTCTCTGCCTCTCATCTCCCCTGCGCATCGAGGATATCCATTTGCGCCTCGTAGGCACATTGCGCTTATCGTATGCCTCCTCCATTGTACCGTCGAACGTTCTGCCTCTCGCGTCGTCGATCAACTCCCTAACCTTGGAAAACCCCCAACAGATGGACTGATTACAGATCGACCGCTCCCACCGTTTCGGGGCAGAAAGTTGACAAAGCGACGGTAATACTCGACCACCGATGGAAACCCTTTGTCGGGGTCCAACACGGAAAGAGTATGACTCTACCTGCAGGCAACTACGAATATCCCTTCGAGTATATGTTACCGGGGGATACGGCCGAAAGCGTCGAGGGTATTCCGGAAGCTTCAATAACCTACCGTCTCAAAGCCACGGTCAGCCGCGGGAAACTTGCCTACGACTTGCACGCGTACAAGCATCTTCGAATTATCCGCACCCTCGAACCCGCCGCTTTGGAACTCCTGCATGCTATGAGCGTGGAGAATATATGGCCCAACAAAGTTGATTATTCCATCATCATACCTCAAAAGGCCGTCGTGTTTGGTGGTACCATTAATATGCAAATGCGGTTTACTCCACTTCTCAAGGGTCTCGAATTAGGCGACATTACGGCTAAAATGATTGAGATCCGCGACTGCTGGATTCAGGGCGCTACAGGCCTCAGCATGCGGGAATATCGTACAGAACGCGAGGTCGCCACCTGGCGTTTCGAAGCGAACCGGGAGGAGCACTGGCAGGACATGATTGAAGATACGGGCCAAGAGGGCTGGACTTTGGTCAAACCCTTGCCTCTTCCTAAACGACTACGGCAATGCATACAGGATCTGAATCATCATGGTATCAAGGTTCGCCACAAGATCAAGCTGACTGTGGCTCTAAAGAACCCCGACGGTCACATTTCAGAGGTATGTTTTTTTTTTTTTGGGGGGGGGGGGGATGGCTGTGGCGGGCAGCCTCCAAGCGAAGTAAAATGGAGGCGTCTGTGTTGCTAATACAAGCCTTGTAGCTTCGCGCAACCTTGCCGGTATCGATATTCATCTCGCCTAACATCCCCTTTGATGAACAAGGCAACCTCGTCAACCATTCTCAAAGTAGTTCTACTCCGACGACAGAAAATGTAGCAATTGCGCCACCGGGCTACGGCGAACACGTGCTGGATCAACTGTACGAAGACGTGGACATTTCCGGGTTCCAATCACCGTCTATCCAATCCGGGGTGAGCAGCCCGTTCTATGCGCAGTCGAGGAGCGGATCAATGGAGAATCTGGCTTCGCTCGGGCACACGATTACGATTGCGCCAGCGGCCCTATCGTCGCGACTGGCCGACGTGTCACTTGATCCTTCACGTAGGAACCGATCCTTTACCTCGATGCCATCGCAGTCCCCCTCTGGTAGGGCATCGCCGACCTCGGGCCCATTCATCTCCCTGTCACGGTCCGAACCGCCTTCAACATGCTTAACTAGGAGTAACAGCGTGGACGAGAATTCGGGAAGAAACTCGACTGAGCACGTCGATGTCGACTCAACCGACTTTGCCGAATTGAATCGCGTGCCCAGCTATGCTACCGCCGTCCGCACGCCTGCGCCATACCGAGCTCAGCCCACAGCAGGACTGGTCCCGGATTACCAGACTGCCCTTTATGCACCTCGCACCCCTCCAGCGACGGACGTCAATGTTGAGCCTTTAGCGTCGATCAGCGAAGATCGGTTCGGCGAATACACCAGCAATGCACCCAGTAGACCTTTGGAAACTGGTCTAGAGGCAGCGACTTCGAGCACCACTTAGACCACCAAGTCACCAATATTTTGGCTAGTACGAGAGTTGACTCCATATTCGCACGCGCAACAAAAGAAGAGCAAACATAATTTCCATTTGGTTTCAACTTATCCTCACTCGGGCAGTGGTGGTGGATGTAATCCGCTAGCGGCATCAAGCACATTTTACATTCGGCGTTGGGGAAAGCAGGCACCCATTCAAAGGTTGGGTGTATTTATTTGTCCTTTTTTTTTCTTGGTTCCTTCCGCATACAAGTCATGGTTCGGACGAGGCGTCTTGTTATTACTTGGGTTTTTTTTCTCCTCTCTACGGCAGGTTAGTCTTGCTCTATTGGAAAGCATCGTACTAGAATCTCAGGGGCGATGAGCACTTAGCATGCCGTCTATCGCGGACCGTTGGAAATCGGGCACACAGAAGAAAGGCGGCTTCATGTTAATTAATTGACGCATGTCATGGAGGAGAAGAATATGATAGCGAACAGCACAGAAGAGAACAGCGTAAGAGAATATATCACAAGCATCAAAGTCCAGAGTTCTTGCACGGCGTATGTACCATTATGCATACCTAACGGAGTATAGTTTTCAGGGTCACGTATGTACCTACCTACGCCACGCCGAGAAAAGCCATTTTGTCTGTGCTTTTGCTTCCATGGGTTTGTCGGTGATGGTGCCGAGTTTGACCGATGCGGATCCCGTGGTGGGACTCTTGTGGGACGCGAACGCAGGGTCTTCAATCTTGCAGCCGAGAAAACCCCCTTCTGTACTAAAATCACGTGTCTTTATCGTTCTTGCGGTCGAGCTTCCAAACCCATGGCCCGATGCCGGAATGAGGATATATCCACCGGTAATTACAACAGAAATCGCCCGAACCAGAATATGAAGCATTGGTGGCATGAGCATCATGCATGAGGTGGTCGCAAAGCCTCGTCCGGAGTCGTCCGTGACGGTCCAGCGATATGTGTCTCTGCCATGTTTCACCGTGGTTCTGCCGCCAATGGCCGTTGAACTGATGGATTTGTTCAGAATGAGTCACCATCTCATACGGTCTTTTGGTGGGTTGATGTGCACGTGTCGTCGCAAGGAGAAATGTTGCCAAAGCGGCGGGGCAAAGCGGCAAACTGGCAAACACTTTGGGCAAAAATGCGGCGAAGCTGGTCCTGACGTCATGAGGACCTGTGCGTCTTTGCGACTTTGCGTCAGAGACGACTTCTCGCAGCCTCCGATGGGAGCGTACGGAGTATATGACATTTCGCTCGCATGCGGAACTTGTGCTGCCCATTGTCGGTTACTATGTAGCGCTTGTTGTTGCCTTTCAAGTTTCTACTGCGGTACCCTCTTGCCTCGCAGCCTTTACCTCCGTATTACCTAGGTAGGTACCTAGGTATGTACAACTTACATACCCTCTCCGTAAGCGACGCGGCATTTGTGCGAGTCCTTCCTGCGAACGCTTGCAACGTGGTTCGCTACGTATTAAACCTAGCTAACGATCCCCGTCTCTATCCCTGTTTACCCCTGGTGCCGTTTATTAAGGCGGATTGAGTTGACTGATCCTAGCCCCAGCTCCATCGACCTCCTTACCCGTACCCAGAGACACATCGTTTCCCCCCGCCGCCGATTGCATACCTATTACATACCTACTGAACCCATCACGGTTTGCGACAACTGCTGATTATGGCGTCTCCGGTCTCTCCAGCCACTACCACCCTGCCCTCAAGGGCGACGACGGGTCTAAGCTCGCATGCTGCCGACGCGGTCCCCGACTTTGACCCCAACACTGTGAGTTCTATGTTGGACCTGCCGTATCTGGATCACGATCAGCCAGGAAGTCTGTATTGTCCAAACGCGTAGGCCTACAGCTGACTCGGTCTGTGTAGACTGCTGGATTGCTCGCTGAGCGTCTGCAGGCATGGAAACATGCTTGTGGTTATCTTGAGGAGTACATCTCTGCGGTGGAAAAGGTCCATGGTCGCCAGGCAAAGGAGTATGAGAAGGTCTTGAAGGTAAGACAACAAGCAGTTCGGATATTGTAGAGAGCACACAGGGACTGACAACTCGGATAGACCATCTCCAATCCCCTTCGAGAGGGCCATCACTTCGATCAGAGCCTCGGGGGTGTTGCAGGTTTTTTCGAGAACATGCGCACCAACACGCAGTCTCAGATCAACACCAACATCGAGACCGAGAAAAGCCTCAAGGGATCCGTATTACCCATTCTCGAGCGCCTTCACAAGGAAATTAAGCACAAGGCCAAGGAGCTGCAGAGCGGTGCTCAGAGCGGAGCCAAAGAGGTGGAAAAGCTGCGCAATATCACGCAAAAGCAGATTGAGCTTCTCGGCCAGCAAGCTGCGTCGTACGACTCTGCTGGTGCAAGGCTCAACGCTGCGGATGACCCCTATGTCGTTCACAGAGGCGTTTTGCACCGCTTGAGTAACCAGGTTCTCGCCGAGAACAACCACCACAATGATCTTCTTGCTGTCCAGACCAACTTCCAGTCCTTTGAGGCCCACATTATCGAAGTTTTCCAGCAAGCCGTCGAAGCCTTTGTGCAGCTCGCGGGCGGCCAAGGCGAGAAGACCCGCGCCTTGTATCAAGATATGCTAGGAACCATGCAGTGCGTCCCCGCCAACTTTGAATGGCAAAACTTCACGCAGCGGTCATCGGATCGCTTGGCTAATCCGGACCAACCACCGCGCTCGGTCGAGGCCATCCAATTCCCTAACATGGACCATGCCGCCACCAAACCTCTCATCGAGGGTTCTCTAGAGCGCAAATCGCGCAACAAGCTGTCGTGGGGCTACTCGACCGGTTACTATGTCGTCACCCCCTCCAAGTGGCTACACGAGTTCAAGGACTCAGACGACCTTCGACAGAACCCCAAGCCCGAACTGTCCATGTACCTCCCCGATGCCGTCGTCGGGACCCCCAGCGGCGACAAATTCAACGTCAAGGGCAAAGACAAGAGCGGTACCATGAGCTCCAAACTCACTGGCAGCACGGAGCTTTCCTTCAAGGCGCACACCCCTGCAGATGCCCAGAAGTGGTTCCTGGTCATCCAGAAAGCCTGTGGCGCGACTGGGCCTGCTGAGGCAAGCTCCCCGGCTAGTTCCTCGCCTGCGCCGTCTCCCGTGGTGACTCAGGGCACGGAGAAGGACGGCATACTCGGGGCGGCTCCTGCGGATACGGCTCATTCAGCACAAGAGGCGGGCGTGACGGGCGAGAAGGCGCCGGTGGCTTCCGTGGCGGATGAGAAGAAGCCGGCGGCTTCATAACGGGGCAGAGGCCGGGACTTATCGACTGTGTGTCAAGTCTGATGGCACTTTGCGGAGTGTGTGTAACTCTGGGTCCTTTAGCGATCGGTGGTGTTGTACGGACTGCGCAATACTCCTATTAGTGTCTACGTTTAATTTGGCGTGGGGGAGAGGGGGACATATGGACATGCTTTGCTTGGAGTATGTTTCGTTGGGATGAATGAGAAAGCAAGCAAGCAAGCAAGCAAGCAAGCAAGCTAAGCTGACGGACGGGGCTCAAGTTGAGGTTTTGCCGCGAATGATGTACATACTCATACTCACTTTTGTGTGTTTTTGGCTTACCCTGGGGTTCGTTAGTGAACGTAATACTGTACATATCCATCGTCCATACTATGACGCATAATCTCCTTTACAGACAGTGCTGAGTGCCTACCTATTCTACATTGAGGTTCGTATATTATGCACATACATTTCCAATATGCAACGGATTGTACATTGTCGACCGCGATATACACCATACACACACACATTCTCTGCAATATAATTTCCTGCTATGCAACCCAGTTCAACCTCGCTTATCTAATCCTCAATGCAAGGATATCCTCGCTTACCCGATGGATTGAAGATTCTGATTTGTCTCTATTCAATAGCGGTAAACTTCACTATATAACAGTTGTTACAGCACAAGAATTTGGGTAGGTTGAAACACTATCGACGCGGATGTATTACCTGAGAATAAAAAAGATGAAGAAGAAAGAAGAAGACTCGACTCCATAACATTATGAGCTAAATTGCCCCCTGACGTACGGAGTAACGCAGCGTGTTTTCTCTTTTAGAGCTAAGACATAGAGGTTTCCATGCAACGGCATTACGGTAATGGTATCACTTCCAGCCTGACGAGTTAGTTGTCAAACCATTGGAGATTGTCTCGAAAGATCACGCCACGGCGCCAGCCATCCGGGTCTTGCTTGCTATTGTGCCTGTATATCCACTTCAAGGTAGATATTGAGTTGATTAGTTCCAAAAGCCCGAGAGCTCATGGCAGTACTGACAAACCAAGGAGGGGGCTTACACGTGCAGTTGGAGGTGAAGAGGAGTGATTTTCGGCACTTCACTTGCTTAGCTCCAGGTTAGAAACACACCTTTATTATTAGAGGGAAGGAAATTGCAAAACGGGTTGAAGGGGACATACCTCCTACAGCCTCTTGGCATAAAAGCCTCACAGCGCCACATTGGGCCCATTCTGGACCATCACATGCAATAACTTGACTCACTTGAAGGTCTTCAGGTCAACTCGCATACTAAAAATATGCAATGGAGTATGTCCTATAGAGGCTCAACGAATTCACCGACGTCGCCCGAAGACGGCGAGGCATACTTGTCGGCGAGCTCATGAACGAGCTCCATGTCAATTTCCTTCCACCAGGCATTTCGAAGGGGCCTGGACCTCGCCTTATGCCAGTCCTGGATCCCTTTTACAAACGCGGTCTTTGAGGCAAGACCACCTGATTTAGAAGGGTCGGAGCTATGCGGCGGCCTGTCGAGATGAACCACCACTGGCTTCTCGAGGCAATTCATCGCGATTCTAGCTGTGTGAAAGAGCTCATGATCAGAACAAGATTGTGTCGTCATTGATCATATTTGAAAGATATTACTTACTCAAGTTTCGACCTCCTGGACGCCAAGAGCAGATCTTGGTGTCTGTCCAGCATCGGCCCCAAAAAGATTACGTGCGTAAGCCGACAACCTCAACGCAAGCGGCATTACGCGATCACGAAATGCAAATCAGAGCCCTCTCTTGTCGGCGACTCGGTATACCATGCACGACCATTTGAAATAATTACACCACATGACACCAGTTTTCAAAAGTTGCCTTAACAATTTATGTCGGTAGAAATATGAGACGCAAATTTCGCTTCGAGATCGAGTGACTGCAAGATAACTTATATATTATCTACCTAATTGAAAACGTTACATAGGTTGTAAATCTGACACTAATGAATGGCAACATCTATGACTCGCTTGAATGGACAGGGTCAAAATCACACGCACGCCGTCACATCACAGGACAGGAGAAGATGCCTTTGAGCAATCACATTGTACCTTTTTGACATTAGTAAAAGCCCGAAGACGACCAAAAAGAATGAAAAGATTGTGTGGTGGATTGTGTCAGGAAAAGGTGCCTTGTCACAGGCGTTGTCATCAATGCATATGGCTAAGTTGACCGTCGTGATATGTTTAACATCATGTAAACAGGAGTGGTGGTGGGCAGACCAAGTTCAACTTACAGTGAAGGAACACTACACGGCTGTAGAAATGGCTAAAAGATGAGGTCTGCTGCCAAGTCAGTCACTGTGTCTGAGCAAGAAAGACACCATCACAATTGTACAGCATTGCAGTCAGAAAAAAAGCGGATGATTTGTCGTCGCTGCCGAAGCTCAGACATATGCTTGTCGTTTCATTCGCGTTCATCATGCTAGGGCTTTTTTGTACGGAAGTTAGGTACTAACCAGTAAAGCATCTGTGACATATTAGCAAACGCCAATCAAAGCAAGTTAGGAACAATGAGGGAAGTGTGTGCGTGTTCAGTGAAGCATGAATGGTATAAAAAGATTAAATATCTGCATCGAAAACTCGAATAAGACTCGTCATCTGTATCATCAGAAAGGCGGAGGTGAATGCGTATGCAAGAAAGTCGGCTTACCATTCATGTCACGTTGTGTTTTGCAGAGTCAGCACGTTGATATCAGAAATAAGACACTTGAGCAGACGTTAGCGGTCTGTCAATAGCGCCGATGCGATGACAGGTGATGTTTTGCCGAAATCAGTGGGCGAGGTTTTCTAGGCCTGCCGCGATGTGGCTTTTCTTGCTCATGTGTTTTTTTTTCGGAGCCCAGTGCCGCTTCGTCATGAAAGGTGATTGGTGCAGAACGATATTCGACGTTGCATACCTTGTCTAGAGATCTTAATCAGGCGTTAGCTGTAAGCTTATTGTCAAAGTGCTAATCAATAAAATGAAAGTGAGGAAGTGGTATAATCAGAAATAGCCTTTTAAATATCGTCAAAGAGAAATCTCAGCCGGTAATTTCCAGCGTATATTGATACGAAAATGATCATCAGGAAACCACTCATCGCTTTCTGTTTTGTCGTCAAGATTTTTACCGAATAGCCTGGCTACGAATTCAGAACAGGAGCAGGTATTCGGCTTCTCCATGAGTCGGAGTGCTGACCAGCATCGTTGGGGTTTCATCTACCGAAGTGGAAGAAAAAAACACATCACGATGCTGTTGATCGGCTCCTTCAATGGAAGGGAGCGGAATCGAGCCCAATGCTCATCGTAGGTAGGAAGATCATGGCGCAAGGCAAGGACGGTTGATCCATCCGACGAAACAGATGGACTTTGTACAAGAGGACAACTTGAGAAGAGTAAAAATTTTCACACATACCATTGCAGAACGACAACGAGCGGGCCAGCCGCCTTCAACACACATTCAATGACCATCCACTTGGACCTTGAGCCTAAAGATATTGATGTTAGCACAGCTGTCTAGCTCCATCAGTGTATCGCGATGATTACTTGGCAGTCAAAGACAAGCTTTTTTCAGACTGACGTGTAAAAAACAGAGGTTTCATTCCAAAAGAGGTCAAAGACTCTAGTTTGCGGTTTATTGTGTCATCAGGAAAGTGGAAGTGTGGGAAAAGTACGAGTGCAGGTGCGGTCTCGTAAACTTACCATTTTGCTGAAAATGTTTGTGTTGTGAAGAAACTAAACAGATGAAGTGGACGGAAAAATTGCGCGCAGACTAATAAAAAGGACTTTTTTTTCGCTGTGGAGCTTAGTGGAGTCGAAGTCGGATCACATAAGCAGGTCACGGGGTTTCGTGTGAGAAGCGTGCCTCCGGGTAATGCGGCCAAGATAGGCGCGGCCCGGTGCATGACGATGCGGAGGCGCCACTTTCGCTGTTTAGTCAAGCTCGCTTTGACTCCTGCTCAGTACTGGCGAAAGAGGAAACTTGGCCTTGCTGCAGAGTACACGTGCTCGTGTGAGGCTGTGGCACAAAGCGAGAATGCCTGAGATAGCTGAAGGTACGCAACAGATAAAAGGTTTTCGTAATTCCATCGCTGATTGTATTCAAATTTCAACTCCAGTCGCTCGTATCGTTCACTTCCTGCGTCTCCATTTGGTTGGTAAGAAGATCCAGACCGCATTTGCCATCGACGATGCCAATGTTTTCGGCAAGGTGGGGACCTCAGGTGCGGCTGTTGAGGCTGCGCTGAAGGGAAAAAGAGTAAGCTTTCCATTGGATTTCCCTTGGAAGTCATGTTGTTACGTATCGCGGGATCGAGATGGCAAACTCACATAGCACAATCTGCTCAGGTACTTTCAGCAGGTAGTCAGGGCAAATACTTCTGGTAGGCGGCCTCGTTCCATTTTCCCAGCACACGCACTAGCGCTCATCATCCACAGGATAACACTCGATAAGCCACCTCACCTGGTCATGCATTTCGGGATGACAGGTGTGTTGCAGTTGCTGAACTCGAGAACTGGGGCAAAGAACGGCCCACGCTGACGAGTGACAAACCGCAGGATGGGTTCATATCAGAGGCGCCAAGACAGCATACACGAACTATTATAAGAAACTCAAGGACAAGGAGGGCGCCCAATGGCCTCCCAGGTTTTGGAAATTTCATTTTACGACGGATGACGATCCCGCCGTCGAGGTTGCCTTCACAGATGCTCGACGCTTTGGTCGAGTCCGACTCGTCGACTGTCCTGGGGCCGATATCCGCACATGCTCGCCGCTCAAGGAGAACGGGCCAGATCCAGTCATCGACACGGATCGGTTCACGGAGAATTACTTGCGTGGGAAGATGACGGCGCGTCACGTGCCAATAAAGGCACTTCTCTTAGATCAGGCCACAATCAGCGGCATCGGAAATTGGGTCGCTGACGAGACTCTGTACCAAGCGAGACTTCATCCGGAACAGTATAGTGATACCTTTAGCGATGTGGAGATTCGGAGGCTGTACGAGGCCATTCGATATGTTTCCCAACTCGCGGTGGACAAGTTGGGCGACTCGGATGAGTTCCCGTCACACTGGCTGTTTAATTACCGTTGGGGAAAGGGTGATAAAGGAGCTGCGACTAAACTGCCTAACGGAGAAAAGATTTCCTTCATTACTGTCGGTGGCCGAACAAGTTGCTTCGCACCTGGCGTGCAGAAGAAGACTGGGCAAGTGGTGCCTGCCAAAGCAGAATATGAAGGAAGTGAGAAGGAGGAGGGGGAAGAGGAGGAGGCCGCGGCTGACGACACCGTTAGTGTAAAAAAGAAGAGCACGACAGGAAAGAGACGTCGCACACAAAGTAAGAAAGTGGATGGACCCGACTTGAACGAGTCACCGGTAAAGAAGACCCGCACAAGCAAGGTGAAATCAGAAAATACTGAACCGAAGCTCGAGCCTGAAGCGAAAGCTGATGCCGAAACAGCCTCGAATTTGGGTAGAAGGCGATCAACGCGTCTTCGGAAGTAAGCTCATAGTTCGATGCATCTCCACCGTTAAGTCTGTTCCATTTAGTAAGTTCATTTGGCTATATTGTCACAATTGTCATTGTCACTGAAAGCGTAATTTTTTCGATCGCGAAAAAGAGGTAATCAATATACTGTCGATGGCCCGACATAGCTGAGGGCCCTACATGAAATGGTGATCACTGATGTACAAATCGATATTTCCCTGAGCTGTTCCATACCCAATTTTCCCCTACTCCAGCATGGCTACGTTAAAACTTGACTTTTCGGCTTCCAAGATTCCGAGTAATCGAGTACACTTCGCGCTTGTATGCGAATAAAGGAACACAAATCCGTGCCACAATGCAACTAGCCATTCGCACAGAGGCCATTCGTACAGAGATGACTCGCTCCCAAAGAACTCCAGGCTCCTTATAGCAACTTCGTACACGCTCCGACCATAATGTTTATACGTCCCGTACATAAAGTCTAAAGACATAGAGAAACGACACTGCACAACTAAATGTTGAGCGCTTCGATGCAAGATGTGGACTGAAACCGCTCAAGTACACATTGCAGATGCCGTGGAAAGCCACCGCCGCCAGCAACGTTGACTTCATGTTGACATGTTCGTCTGTGGCGCAAGATCGTGTGAAGACTGAAAAGTCCGCCTGCAGACTGCTTCACGCCACTTCGACACAAAATCCAACGGCATATTGATGGTCAGAGTCGTCAAGAGTCAACGGGATGATACTGACGCAGTTTTTGAACGATTCGCCGTTTCTCCGATAATTGGTTATAGTTGTTTGAATTTCTTGTTTGCTGTCGATGGCTTGTCGCATGTGTTTCGAAGGCGAGTCACTGGACGGCTTTGGAGCAGCAGGTTTTGAATCTCCCTCGGCACCGGAACCGATTGGATTTGACTGAAGGAAGCGGCAGTTTCGGCCAAGAACTTCGGATTTGGAGTAACCACTTAGGTCGCAGAAGGCGTCGGTTGTGTAGACAATAGGCTCATTGGGCTTTTCGAGATCACACAGTAACAGGGCCACCGAGCAATCGACAGCGCCAAGCTGTAATTGTGGATTTGGTCGAGCCATGAGACGAAGCTAATGCGGCGGTCAGTCAAGAGGTCAGACGACAAGAGTAGCAACGGCCTTGTCTACCAAAATAGCGATCAGGTCGTAACCGCTAGCAGAGTACAGCCCGGGATAGAAGACTGGGTCTTCCATAGCTCGCCATTTACTTTTACTAGGAGCGTTGGTCTGCTTGACATCGACAGCGGACAGATGATCGTCAGGAAATTGGTACTACAAAGAGAAAAAAAGAAGAAGAAGAGGAAGAAATTAGTTTCCGGCACTAGTCAAGTATTTCAAGTCCCCTTGAACAACGACACCTGCATGTTCCATGCACGACTTACATTGAGAGCATGTGCTTCCCACGGGTTCATGGCCATCTCAACCTTTGGCCCCATTGTAACGTATGATGAACGCGAACAGGCTCGCGGATAAAAGGAAACGACACGTAGATCGGACCTCAACGAGAAAGAGTAGAGAGGATGATGTGTCGCTTTGGTCAACATGCCAAGACGCAGAGTATAATAATTATAGGCAGGTGGGCAGGGAAATAAGAATGAAGATCAAGCAGCCTGACTACACCTTTTATTAGGCCGGCTACAGTCTACGGGTGGACTGTGTCAGTGATGTGAATGTCGGAGATGCGCACCGCCATCTGAGATCGTCCGAGACGCTTCAAACAGCAGCTACCAGGTTCCTAGGACGGGATCCACCAAACAAAACAGCCTACGGACACCCCGCTCGGTATCTCAAGACGAAAGCAAAACTCAAGCGAGTGGGCTTACGAACTGCGCCGACTCCCGAGCATCATATAAGAACGACCCAACGGGGATCATCAACAGTCTAGCCCTCGAGGCTGTTGGGCCAGGCGGATGGAATGGGGTGGCTCAAGCGGTGCTGACGGGCTGTGGCTTCTACTCAACAGAGATGATTCTACGGCTGGAAGGGCTGGAAAGGCTGGGCGAACGCATTGAGGCAAGCCAGCTGACGAGTCTCAGTGGCGACTCGCGAGAAGGAAAGGGAGAAAAATGCGGAGGTAGGGACTCACAGGGACGCCGTGGCGGACAAGGGGCAATGCCAAATGGGCAGCCGAATCATCATGAATGGGGGAGAAGATATGGGGAGTCGAGGACTCGAGACAGACCGCAGAGGACGGGTTGTCTGGCATCTGCAGAGATTGGGCCGCTTACCGACAACGGGGCGATGGAGTGCTTGATCTCAAGATCGCCATCTCCATCACGCAGCGCTGGCGATCGAGCAGAGGACGAGAGCTTCGACAAGGATGCAGCATTGAGCAAGGCTCGGACTTCGCGGCCGTTAGCGCACTTACATAACCTGACTAACACGGAACAGGCTGTAGGTATGTACATACATAGATGATAGGAGGTACATAGGTACCTAGTGGCTGCGGCAGACGTTGCGGGCGGTATACCTACCTAGGTACCTACCTATGTAGTATCGCGGCAGCCAAGGAGTGGAACACGCGTCAGGGGCGCATGAGTGGACGAACCGGATTGGACGATGGAGCCTCACCTACAATTCGATGCGATCGATGGGCGTGGCGGCAACTCGCACGGCGATCTGGATTCTGGAGGATATGACCCCAATTCGTGACTGACAGTTGTACGAAAATCAGGCGGTGATGGATGGTTGTGCGACCCCTCGTCCGTCTGCCCCTGTCCACGTCGCGCACTTGACGGGGTCTCGATTCTCGAAGCCGATCGCGAAGCTGGCAAAACTCGGACGGCTCTATCGAGTGCCGTAGGACTCAGGAGTGCCGTAGGACTCAGGAGTGCCGCCGTTGTCGAATCGCCAAGTCAGTCCACCGCATCGCGAAATTTCCATTCCTATGTACCTACTCCATACATACATACATACATACCTACCTCAATACCTATCTTCTTCTTTTTTGGCGGCCTGGCCCACACAATGGAGTTGACGTGTGTGGCTTCGATTTGTGCGCCTTCGATGCGCGAAAATCCCATAACGCGCGCATCGATGATTTTGATTGCCCATCGTTTTGCGAACGTGGGCGGAAACGGACATTGTGCCACGTGCAACGCGTCCAAAGTGTGCAGATGGTGCGCCCGGAGCGTGAAAACCCCGGGGCCACTCACACGGAGCCCGGATGCCGCATGCAGCCGAGCTGAAACCAACTTTCTGCAGCGCATTAACCACGCATCGCGTCTCGTCGCGTCTGTCTGTCTGTCTGCAATGCCGGCCCACCTTTGATCCATCATTCACCACCACCACCGCCGGGTATGCACACATGTCACGCCGCCTTGTGAGCCATAGTCGGCCCTCCGATGACGGCAACTCCTTCACCATGGACCGGATCGCCTCACGTACACTCCCCGAATATCAGCCGCCCTCGTGTCCTCTGGACGAAAGTGGTCGTAACGCGCTTAGCGAGCTGTCCAGTACTCGCGGCACGCTGGTGTATGAGGCCCAACTAAAGGAATCGACCCGTAACCTAGGTCTCTGCGTGGGAGACCTTCACGAGAGACTTAGCATACAGCTAGAACGGTTACGCAGCTCGCGAGAGCGGCGTCTGGAAAAAGGCTTCGAAAAAAACCCCGAAGAAGAACGACTGGAGAAACATCTTGAGACCTTTGAAACACAGGCAGATGAAATAACCATCGAATTGGAGAAGTCTCTTCGCAGCGTCATTGACCACCGAGCCGAGCTGCAAGACCAGACCAGAGTACTGTCGGACTTGTATACCAGTGTTGTCACGGGAAGCAACGCGACAGGCGCACGCACGTCACGAGGCCGTGGCAGACAACAAACACGCGCAGACGATTCGATATCCGCCGCAGACGAGAATCAAGAACAGATAGAACCACCTATCTCCGTGGCCAGCATCAAGGACGCATACCAACGCGCCCTAGCCCAGAAAAAGGCCGAATACGAGGCCTTGACCCCCCATCAGCGATACGCGCTCAACAATGACTACGCTGCCTTCAAGAAAATATGGCATGATTCCGCTGTTGGGGAAGAGGGCCCGCCGCTGCCCGATGCCTCGCGCTGGTTCCGCCCCGATGGGCAGCCCGTCATGACCCGACCAGGCGCCAAGAACAGCACCAGCAATCCCCAAGGATCAGCAGATGCGGCTGCCGACGATCAAGCCAGTGAGGATGACGATGATGACATTGCCATTGCGCGGGAAGTCGTCAGTCTCAACTGTCCCTTGACGCTGCGCCAGCTGGTGGAGCCATACACGCACATTGAATGTCAGCACACGTTTGAAAAATCGGCCATCTTGGAGTATCTGCCCCTTCGGGGAAGCGTAAACTGTCCCCAAACTGGCTGCAATCAGGTAATATCTGTTCCTTCTTCTTCGTTCTGGTTGTCGTTTTTTTGGAAAATCGTTGCACAGCGTTTTATTGTGACACCTTTGCTGTGATCTGCGGAGACACAACGCACATGCAGCACAGATCAGGCACACAAAAGCGCACATATATACACGCACAGACAGAGTTTCTCTAACAGCCCAAAACAGAGCATGTCTAAGGCCCGTTTCGACCAAGACTTCCATTTCGACGAAGCCAAGCTGCGACGCATCCAACGTGCTGCACAGGCGCAACGTGATCTTGACGACGTGGGTGATGACGACGATGACGATGACGATGACGAAGATGCAGATGAAGACGAAGATGAAGACGGTGGCGACGATAACGACAAGGATAACGCATCAAATTAGTAGCATTGGCAAAGGTACGCCCTCGATGGGGCGACGATGGAGGACGAGATGTTGTTACATCCAAAATTGGAGACTTTCTTATATATTTGCAGCATACACATGTCCATGCGCATCCATGTAGATTCACACATGTACCATTCATAGCATACATGATACCCCCTCAGAAGTCCCCTCCAAGCTCCATTGGTATGGGCGAGTGTTCTACAAAATTGCACATATGTGTTATGCGTGGTAATCGGCGTTAAAAGCTTGCACGACCGTGTTGTTGCGCACCCGCATAGAGAGAGAATCATAAGGAAAATCCCGAAAAAGGCGTCACGAAGTGCTCACGTGGTGTGATGGTAGAAAGGGGTATTTCACTTTACAGTCAGTCACCACCTTGCAGAGCCATAAAGCCTCGATTCCACTGAATAAGATACATCTGGACGAATGCCAGAATGGCGACCCTCTCATGTCATGTGTGCATGTATGTACGCATACATTCCACATTCCATCTCTTTGGCACAGAATTTGTCTGGTTATATAAAAGGTACTCTGCATCGTTATTATCCATTCTATCCGGTCGGGAATGACCCCCCCCCCCTCCCCCCCCAAACTGTTGAACAAGAAAAGGAACCGCTCGTTATCTAAGAAGCAAAAACAGAAACCTGAAAACAATGTACATTATTATCATGCAAGATTCGGGCTACCGTGTCGTTTCTGTGCCCTTTTTCTGTATGTAAACAAACCCATTCTCCATCTCCCCACTTGTATATACACTGATGGTGGAAATTCCCGCTGGTCTAGGAACTTGAATGGTCATCTGTACTCATGTTGTAAACTCATCTTTCCTCATGATCAATCTCATCTCTTGCGTCACATTATAAGCTCCCAGAGGAGATGTATGCCCACCAGGAAAACCATGGCCGTCCAGCGCGCACCGCCAACGCACTGCACACATACCGCTATACTCGCGGGCGTTTTCGTCGCCGCAAACACACCCGTGAGAGCCTCCATCGTGGACGTGCTGCCTTTTCCGCTCGTCGAAGAAGCTGTTTGCGTCGTGGCCAAGAGCCAATCGGCTGATTGGCTATACAAAACACCGTTGATGACAACGCCTGCGCCCTCTGAAACGAGACCGTGCGCACCATCGTCGCACGTGCTGGCAAAATTGTACACCCAGCATGTGGTAGAGGGCATGGCGGGAAGATCGTCCGAGTGGGACGCGACGGACGAGCCCGTCGTGTTGTACAGGGAGAGGTTAATGTGTCCGCCGGTGGAGAGCGAGGTGCCCATCATGATGCGCGCAAAGACCTGGAAGGCAGTTTCGGGCTGGTACCACGCGACCGAGTGTCCGGCTTGGTAGATGCGACTGAAGGATAGGTTGCCATACTGGCGGACCAATCCGCCGATGTACGTATCGTTGACGAGGATGGGCGCGTATCCAGCGGCCGGGAATTTCGTGGCGTAGTCGGGGCTCGTTAGGTTGGCAATGGCCAGTGAGACGGCCTCGCCGCCGTACCAGTTGCAGATGTAGTCTCTGTCGCCGTAGATGAGGCCAATGCGTACTCCTCGGCTCAGGATGTGCACCAATCGCTTGATGCTTCCGCCGCGGGACTGATCACCCGTGTCGTGGAATACCTGGGTCACGACCGGACTGGCCAAGGTGTAGTTGACTGGCGAGCCGATGGCGCGCAAGATGTGCTCCTGGTTGAGGTACGAGAGAAAGCGCAGCGCCGGGTTCGGGTCATGGTACGGCGCGGCCAGATCGTAGGGACTCCGGCCACTGTTGTAATAAGGTTCCTGGATCGCGTAACAAGCATCGTTGGCGGCTGCGCACATCGCATTCACATCGGCGTTGCCACCCTCGCCCCTGGGGTCGAGAGCAAGCGCCGCGGCGACACATTGTTGCACTTTGGCTTTGCAGCCCTCCGGCGAGTTGTATTTGGCTGTGTAGAACTTGGCTGCTTCATCGGCCAGCGCCTTGTATCCATAGGTGTTGTTGTTGGCAAAGATGGGGTAGTAGGGCACTTGGAGTTCCTGGTCAACGCATCCATTTACGATGCCAAGAGAGGCGAGTCGCACGTCGACAGTCGAATTTGCATGCAGCTGCCCCGTCGCTCGTTTATGGTTCTGCCGCTCCCATCTTTCGGCGAACAAGGGGCCATATCTCCCGCCATAACTTTCCGAGAATAGATGCACCGCTACGGACGAATTGGACGCGTTTTGGTACTGAGGAAAGGTCGTGAGAAATCCTTGTATCAAATGCCACACAGCCAGGGCGGCCGTGTCTGTCGTGTTGGCTGTTGAGGTTGCATTCATGGTGCTGAACGTGCCGTTGGCGTAGGCCCAGGCCGGTAAAGAACCGCCCCCTTGCAGAGGCGGTTGGTTGACATTATCACTGGTGAGGATTATGGTTCGATTGGTGGGCTTGTCATAGGAAAATCCCACTTGATTCGGCTAGAGAGAATGATGCTGCGTCAGTCGTGGAACATGATGGTGATGATGGTGACGAAGGACAACACGTATATAAGAGGGGTGACGAACCTGATCGATAAACAGCATATTGGACGCTCGATCCCATCCCCACTCCCTCGCAGCAGTGTCATACTGGTTGATGCCCCTCTCGATGACCTCGCAAGGGCCGTTTCCAGCAAAGAAACCGAACATGGAGCTCGAACCTGGCCCCCCATTGAGCCACACAGTCAACTCATCCGTGCGTTGACGCGCTTCGACGAACCAAAAGAATAGATTCGTAGCATAGGCACCAGGAATGCTGACCCATCCAGTATACTGCTTCTGGCTACTGAATGCCGTTTGACACGCCCCGTGAGGTTCCTTGTACGAGATAGTAATGTTGCCGTCGGCCGGCGAGCGAACGACAGTCAAGTTCAAGGCCTCGGCATCCGCCACGGGGAACTGAGCCCGGCACGATGCGCCCAGAGCCACCAGAGAGGCGACGACATGCCGTCCAAGCATGGCAAGGAAGACAGGCGAAGGTACAGAAGCAGAAAAATGTCTTTCGCGGCGTCCCTGACGTGGGACAACGGTTGCTCTCTCTTCAACTCATGTCACGTGCGAGCTTGGCGCTCCCCTGGACTGCCCAGCGAAGAGCGAGTGGACGTGCGGTTTCCCGTCTGGTGACTGAAAGACGAAAGACAAGAGAGAAACCGGTGACGAAAGATGGGATCGGATAATGGCCCGGGAATCAAAAGGGGCACGCGACCTGCGATTCTCACGCAAGATGGACAATGGGTTGGGTTCGTTGTCGGCGGTTCGGTCGTGATTCGGAAACAATGGGGGCGGAGTCTAGCGCAGGTCGGCAGAGCTTCGAGCCAATCGGGTTAAAGTTATCGGACAGCCACCCGCAGCCTTCATCAAGCTTCAAGTTTCAACTTTCAACAGCAATCACGATTCACCTCTCACAAGGCCCCACAACAGAAAGTCGCGACCCGTATGTCGTGACGCAACGATAATTTGCTGCCAGTGGTTGTCGTTGCATGTTGCTCAGTATTGCCTGTATATGGGTATAATTTCCATCGCATCGTATCGCAGCATGAGCAGGCGACACACTATTTACACGACATCTGGCTACAGCTTCTTGTCGATTGTCTTGTCTGTCTTACCTTGCACATTCTAATTTCTGCATGACACATGCGCAATGCACATAGGCCGACCACGAAGAAAAACCTCGCCCTAGCGCCACAGGACAGCTCCTGACCAACCGTTTGACACTTTCTCGCGATGCTATATCCCGTCTATACGTCTTGAACAAGCTATTCCGTTGTACTGCTGCTATTGCTGCTCCTCCTCACAGCAAAGAAGTAGTTGCCCAGCTCCTCGCCTCCCGACACTTCCTTCCATCCCAGTCCCGGCACATACATGACCCCCATGACTCTGGGACTCTCCCAGCCGCCCTGGCTCATCATGAAGCGCCGCAGCTCGTGCTCATTGATGTACTTGTTCCAATCGTGCGTTCCGCGCGGAACGATGCGCAATAGCTGTTCCGCCATCAAATTCGTCGTAAACCAACTCGTCCATGTCCTCGCAATCGTGCTCATGACTAGCCATCCACCGGGTTTGACAAAGGGCCGCACGCGCTGTAGAAAGGGACCGGGCTCGTCTACGTGCTCAATGACCTCAAACAGACTGACGACGTCGTAGCGTTCTTCGTCACTCTGTGGTACCTCGAGGTCTTCGATTGAGCTCTGTGTATAGAATAGCTTGCCCTTGAGGGACGGATCTTTCTTGGCGTGCGCTTTGGCAACGGCCAGCACGGACGGGGTCGGGTCGATAGCTGTGACTCGTTTCGTCGTGGGTAGTCGTGCCGCGCTTTCGGCGAAGATGCCACCTCCGCAGCCAATGTCGAGGTAGGTCAGCGATGCGTCTTGTAGTGCGGACGAGGTCGTCTCGGGGCGTGTCTGGAGGCAGCCGCGGATGAAATCCTGCCGCATCGGGTTCATCAGGTGAAGTAGCCGTGACGACCCGTTGGGATCCCACCATTCGGAGGCGAGGGCGTTGAAATGCGAAACCTCTTGGGGGTTTACCGATGAAAAGGTCGAATGTCGTCGCTGGAGGGCGAGAGCGCGCGGCAAACTGTGGCGTGATACCGCCAACGCGCCTGAGCGTTGTGGCCTCACATGCCCAAGCACGCGACCGACTGTTATTGACGGTGGCGTCATGACATGGATGCCTTCGGTTGATGCTGTCGTAGATGGGCTGGTGTTGAGGAAGAAGGCTTGTTGATAGCAGCGCAGGACCGCAGAAACGGGTCGTCGACTCGTCGGCTGTCGGGAAAGCGCCAAACACCGGGCAAGCGCAACGGACCCCACCGGCCCGGGACCCTGGAATCGCTTTTGAGTCATCACGGAAATCGTGCTGATTGATGAATTCACCATCATTTGCAAGCCGTGTAAGCCATGTAATGTGGAAGCCGTATCCTCCCGCATGGGAACCGGCTTCCACGCCGAAAGACGACGACTCACGCTGCCTTGCGATGTCTCCGTTGCAAACGCAACTTCAAATCTTTCCCGTCGCTCGGCCCCACCATCAACCCACCTTCGTCAGTGGCAGTCACAAGCCGACGTCAGTTCCTCTGCGAAATAGTTCACGACGACGTCGACTCCTTCTCCCATTCCTCCTTTCCCACATTCGCACAAAACCCCTTTCTCCCCAAACGATGGCTGCCTCCTTGATACCGTCTAGTCAATTCGACTCCATCCCCGACACAATCGAGGCTTTCCGTACGTATGCGCCCCGCCAGAGACAACAATTAACAACGCAATCCATCTTGGCGCGAGGCTAACGAAAGATTCCTGCCCCCTCGTCTAGGCCACGGCGAATTCATCCTCGTCCTCGACGACCCCAGCCGCGAGAATGAAGCCGATCTAATCATCGCCGCCGAGCACCTCACCACAGAGAAGATGGCCTGGATGGTGCGCTACTCCTCAGGCCTCATCTGCGCCCCCATCATGCCCTCCCGCGCCGACGCCCTCGCCCTCCCCGTCATGGTACCCGCCAGCCAAGACGCCCGCGGCACCGCCTACACCATCTCGGTCGATGCTGCGCATCCCTCCGTCACCACGGGCATCAGCGCCCACGACCGAACCCTCTGCTGCCGCTTCCTCGCCGACCCGCAATCCCGCGCCGAGAGCTTCATCCGCCCTGGCCACATCCTCCCTCTAAGGGCTGCTCCGGGGGGTGTTCGCCAACGGACAGGTCATACCGAGGCCGCCATTGAGTTTTGTCGCCTCGCAGGCCTGAACCCTGCGGCTGCGATTGCTGAGCTCGTGGAGGATGGGGAGCCGAATCCGGGAGAACCGCTTATTACCCGCGCGGGCATGATGAGGGGGGAGGACAATATCAGGTTTGCGAGGAAGTGGGGTCTCAAGGTGTGCACTATCGCAGATCTGGTTCAATATGTTGAGAAGACAGAGGGGAAGCTTAATTCGAGTGCGTCATAGGGAGGCGTTCTGTAAGGGAGTTGCCAAGGAGGAGAGGAAAGGGGGGAATTTAGAAAAAAAATTAGGATGTATGAGGGAGAGCATTATCTCATTTAGAAAAGGTCGACATGGACAAAATTTCAACAAGGGGCCTTGTAAGGCCAACAATCGTCAACTCAGCTGCGGGGCATCCTGTCTCTTGCGTCATGAAACGTCCTAGAACTTTGCCCCTTTCATCCCTTTCATGTTGCTATCGTCATCTTCTGCTCGCCCTGCTATCTTGATGTACATCGAAGAAGGCACGTTCACTAGCTTAGACGCCAAGAAGTACACAAGTGACTAGACTGAACTGAAGCAGCACTCGTCTTCATTTAGCTAAGGACTTGATGAGAGACCTGAGTAACGACACATCGCCATATCTCAAACCCAATCGTGGTTGTGCTACTACATAGTGCTGGAACAGGGCTTTTGGCGAACAAAACCTTATCGTCCTTCATCGCGAGTGTAAGTTTCGATCCCAAGGGAAAGGTTTTAGTGTTTTCTGTGTTTCGTCTTGCTCATGCACGCCAATGCGAGATAGGAGGTATGTATGTACGGCCAATGCCGTAGCCTATGCCCACAGAGGAGAAGAGACAAAAAGACGAGGATTGGCAGGAATCAGAATCCTTCTACAGAAGAAGCAAAATTGGGTGGTAATGTTGAGAAGTAAGCCATGCTCGGTGCTGGGAGCCGCATCACGTGACGGCGTTACCAGCCAGACGCACATATTTTCCACCTTCTCACT
>SRPX01000144.1:0-51947 GCA_018360215.1 Claviceps spartinae | reverse complement strand
AAAAAAAAACAAAACCTAACTAAAATAGTCTAACCCACCAAATGAGACGCCAGCAAGAAGATACTACGTAAAAAAAAAAAAAAAAACAGATCAGAAAGAGTTCAAGAGTTCAAGAGTTCAAGAGAGACAAGAGAGAAAGAAGAAGGCTTCAGAACAAAATAGCAATAACACCAAATCAAAACGCCAAGCATATGTATGCACAGCAACAAGAAAACCCCCTCACAGCTTCCTTAAATCACGCTTCAAACATCCACACAAGTCCAGTCCATACAGTCAACCGTCTAATGCTTATATTTCTACCCAGCGTTAGCACATCCTCACCCAAAGCCATGAACCAAAGTCACACCTGAAGGAGACCACACGGAAACTCACCTCGCCAATCCTCCTCCGATTCTCATGGTCCAACGTATTCGTAGCCCCCATGAGCGTTTGCCCAATAGCCTTTGTGACCCCCACCGCCGGCCGTAATATAATAGTCGGCGCCCGGTTCAGCACCGCCCTCGCAGCCCCGACAGCCGATTGCGTGGACATGACCTCCCCTGGCACCGCGATAATGGCATCCCGCGCGAGATTCACATCCCTGGCTAAAGATCGGAATCCCCCGCGGATACCCTGCAGTACACCCGTAGGCTGGTCCGCGTACAGCGAGATCTGCTTCCTCTCCTCTGGGTCGGAGTCGTGCTCCACGTCCCAGGGGCTGCTGATATTCTCGGGCTGGGTATGTTCGGTGAGGAGGCCCTCCGCGCCCTGGAGAGCGTATTGTGTCCCTACGGCGAGCTTCGCACCGAGCTTGACTAGTTCAGTGCCGGTGGTGCGGGCAAAGGCAACAGCGCCCTTGGAGATACTTCGGATGATGCGGCCGTCTTTCTGGTATTCTCGCAGGGGAATCTCAATGAGGTTCCGGAAGCCGCTGCCAATATTAACGAGGGATCGTACTGGCGCGAGGCCGGCGACGACACCGGGGAGCTGGTTTGTGCGGACGTCGGGCATCCATATATCGTTTAGGGTCTTGCCTAGCCGATCGAAGCCCGCAACGCCGTAGATGATGACGTGCCTCAGCACCATGCGGGACTCTTCGAGAACGATAAAGTTCATAAACTCGGTGGTGTGGCCGGACCGGATACCCCCGTAGTCGACGCGCTTGGGTTTAAAGTCTAGCTTGACCGGGATATCCATGACTTCAGCGCGCTGCAAAAACGGTATGTCGCTGGGCGAAGAATGCACTGGAGCTGCCGTCTCATCTTTAAACTCGAAGAACCGGGTGATGAAATCGAGAGCGTCCTGGTCCACGTGTAGCCGGAGCGGGAGCACAGTTGCTCGAAGCACCATTTCTGACGCCGCTAGTTGGGGGATCGGCTTGACGTTGAGCAGTTCGACATGGATCATGCTTGTGCCCATCTCGCGTTCGCCGTGGTCTTGATCGTAAGTGGCAAACTTCTTCCACGTCGACGTGGGCACGTGGTCAAATATATCCAACTGTTCCACCCGAGCGTCGATGCTGCTCACCGTCTCACCCGAGTCGGGTGGGAACAAGACCAAGTCCACATTGACGCCCCTCAACTCAAACGTAATCTTGTGGTGCTTGCTGCGATGCAGACGCAGGCGCTTTCTGGACCTGTCGTGACTACGCCATGAGGTCCGGTTCGTGTTCATCGTCATGGTCGTGGTGACGACTGATTCCGTGTCGGTCGCGTTGTCGTTGAGCCCCTCATTAATCGCGCGCGCAAGGTCTCGCGGATCGCGATTCGACGGTATGCCAATGTAGATTGAGTTGAAGAGGAAATCCCCAATTGTTTCTTCGTCTTCAATTTCCTCTTCATACGTCTGCATGCCTGTTCGTCGAGCAGCTTGTCGCGCCGTGGCCTTGGATTCGACCTCTTCGACAGCTTTCGAGATGGTGTCACGCGTCTTTGTCCAATCATATCCATCAAAGAGATTCCAGATCACATGCACGTCGCGAACAGAGACCTTGAACGGGCTCTGCTTGACTAGGCTGGATGGCGCTCGGTCGTACGAGTTCGTAGTGGAATTCCAAACCAAGCCCGTCTGCTTTTCCGGCGCACGCTCGTCGTAGAAGTTGTCATGAATGACCAATTCACTCATGACGCTCTCTGCTAGCTCGTCCTGGTGGGATTCGTACAATCCCGTCAACAGGACGCCCTCGTTTGTGTCTTCCATCAGCGAATCCTGGGACATGGTCATGCTCTTGGTTGCGTCGAAAAGTTCTTCTCCCGCAGGCTGTGAGCCGAAAAAGTGAGAGTTGACAGGAAACATCCTCTCGCTTCCAAAATCGTCAACCGAAGCGCTACCCGCCATCTCCTGTGCGCCAGCAAAGTCTTGGTCAAAATCGTACTCCCCTTCCGATTGCCCAAATGCCTCGGCGGAGATCGAAGCCAGCAGGTCCTGCACAGGGAGCACCTTGGTTCTGTATTTGCTCTCCTTGGACGGCGGTGTGGGAGGCTTCAGTGCGTTCGCGAGACCAATGAGCGTCTGCGTCGAATCGGCACACGTTTCCAACACAAGCAAGTCGTCTCGCACTTCGACCTCCACCTTGGCAGTCCCGTCCGGTACCGAGATGATAGACGCCACTACGCTGGCGGATGACATGTAGCATATGTCCACAAACCCACGAGCACACATCTCTTCCACTTGTCGAGAAACAGACGAGGATGAACGACCTCTAGGCACTCCAGATGGGCCGCCTGTGCTATTCGTGTCGAGCTGTCTAGCATCATCGGTCAAGAGCAGTGATGCTTTATGAATGCCAACAGACACCTTGGTCCGCCCGTCCTGAGATAGCTCGGCTTCGACGTGCGCGTCGGTCAAGGCGACGGCCATCTTTGAAGGCAGTTTGTATGGGTTGAGTCCAAGAACACAGTCTCTCAACCCAATGTCCAGCAAAGTTGGTTTACTCGACGAATCGGGCTTCTCGGCCGTGCTATCTGAACAAGGTGGCGCAAGGGCGTTGTGTGCCTGATCGCCAAGATTTGCCACAGATGCAGCAAGGCTTGCTTCAAATTCCTGAGGCGTGGCGTCGATTCCGAGGTCCAGTAAGTCCATGATGGTGGCGACTCGGTACTCGAATCGAAGGTCCTGCAGCTTCAGCTTCACAATGGGTTCCATTTCGTCTCCGATGATGCGCAGCATGATAACCGGGCCCTTGGACGGTGTCTCCATGGCACCTTCAAAGAGACTAGAGCTGATCAGCTCTTCTGTCTTGTTTCGTTGCAGACGAATGCCATGAAGCGCGACCGCGACGAGGGATGGCACAGTGATCTGTCCCACTTCGATTTCTTGCACCTCGCAACCAATGTGCCCGATATTCTCCGACAGTTCACAGTTAACAGTCAATTTATGGACTCGTGTCAACGTGAGCAAGCCAGGTCGATCATCCTCGGGAAGATATTTTGCCACAACTGCCAACTTGCCTATTTCCTTTCCAAGGGCAGGAAGATAGGACAACTGCGCGACATTCTTAATCGATACATTCACTGTGTCGACTGTGGCTCGCAACACCGAACCCTGCCTCCTTTGGCGCAACAGAGTATCAACCATGACTTCATCATTTTCACGATCAAATTTGACTTTGGACGGAATGATGAGCTCCAGCAGCTTTTCAAGGTCCGCGTCCTTTGGTGTTGTGAGAAACTCGAGTCTCATGCCTCCCACCTCTGTGGTCACCGCCGGATCTGCTAACGAGTTCCCAAGATACGGACCTGAAATTCGAAGCCTGCTGCATCCAAGCCCAATGCCTTCATCTCGACTCACGAGCTTGAGAGCGCTTGTTTCCGCAGCGAGGGTACAGTCCTTTCCGATGAGCTCGATCAACGAGCCTCCGATACGTATATTTATCTTGCTCCGTGATGTTTCCATTTTGTCCTGTGTATCAGTGGGCGTATCAAATCGCACACCCTTTGACTTTGCAGACGATGTCGGCTGCAGAGGCTTGGCAGTCGGAATAGGAGGCGTGGAAGTCATCGAGGCGCTCATGTTCAAGAAGCTGCTCAAGCCACCGAACCACCCAAAGGTCTCGTCAAGCCGCGGCAAGTCAATCTGTACAACGAGAGGGAGCGTTTCTATGTTGGTTCTGACTCCATCACCAGACTGAAGAATTTCGATGGACACATCGTGGCCGGTGGAAAGGAAAGAGTCTCTGATGGAGGCATTCATTTGTCTCGCGCGGTCGAACGATAGAAGGTCGCCCTGGGCATATCCAAAACGGAACTTTTCCAACACAATGTTGGTGAGTATATCACCCTTTTTCGGCAAAACAGATCTGCTCGCTGCCATGGGGACTGTTGCATGTTTGGTCAAGGGCGAAGAGGAGACTTTCAGGTTCAGAAGGGTCATGTTCAAGAGTACTTCCTCATCGTTGGTAAAGGATGACTCATCTTTACGGGGAGGCGTAGAATTAATTGTACCACTCAGTCTGTTCAAGAAATTGATGCTTATTTCTTCGGCGGCGATTCTGATACAGGTTCCAGCAGTCGACTCGTGGCCCGGAGTTGCCGAGGCTCTTGATTCCTGAAAAGCAGGATGCTTATCACTGTTGATAGCCTTGACCAACCTCTCCACTACCATGCTCAACAGAAAAGCGATGGACGCGTCGAAGTTGACAATGATTGGCGACAGCTCTACTTCCGTCTGTCCCGAATCTACATCTTCGCTTGCGTTCTCGGTTGGAGGCTGCGGGGAATGCCTTGGAGAGGAGGAGCTGTGTATCGAAAAAGCTCCCGGCGCTTGTGGGTAGATGGTTGATTGGCCTAATGTTTTTGGCATCTGATCTGGCGATTGGGCAGTTTCGACATGTATTTGCACATACTGGTGCTGAGACGGTACATATACAGAAACGTGATCAAGCTTCAATATTTGTTTGACCAGTTGAGGGAGATGTTTAGGAGCGGCATTACCATCGTCTGCTAGAGTCTCAGTGGTATGGGGGGCATTGTCATGTTTCGATGGTAGCAAGCACGCTTTGCTGAAAGCAGGCGACGACAGGGATCCGTCTGCGTCAGAGTCTCTTTTTTCTTGATCAACATATAACGATTCTTGCGAGCGAGCATCTTGGTTTTGAGCCGAGGAAGCGACGGTTATGGGGCTATCATCCGCACTCTCATCCCATGCGCCCGGCATGACTGGCGTTCCTGGTCTTGCATCCTCGGAGATTAAATCATCTGTCTGGTTAAATTCTCCAGCCGCTGACGTTTTGTCTTTTGCTTCCTCTTGCGAAACATGAGATGATTCATCAAGGGCTTCAGCGTCTTCGGGGGGTTGCAACTGTGCCACTGCGTGCTGTCTGTCCAGCCCATCCGGCTCAGACTTTCTGCCATGCATCGCTTCTTCCTGATCCATACATCTTGACGGCTCAACAGCCTGTGAAAAGGCACTCATGTACATACTTTCGGCTTCTCGATGAGTGTATAGGTGCGACTGAGTCAAGTCGTCCACTGATGTAGGCATTGAACTGAGTTGGGGTTCATAACCTGCGTCCGTATGTCGAGAGCCGTACAGGCTCAAATATGAAGGTTCTTCATGATGATGTTCAGCATGAGCAAGATTGTCGCTTTCCAAGGTCATGCCCATATCCAGTAGTTGACTACAAGTCCTTGATTGCGTTGAAGATGAAGAGTCGCTTTCTGTCACGGAAGAATAAGATAGAGCAGCGAAGGATGAGACGTCGTGAGTATCGAGGTATGTCGATGCGCGAGGCGTCAGGGGCCCTTGTTCGTCCGGGAAAGTATGCAGACCGTGTTCCAAAGGGTGCTCCACGTCTGACGAAGGAGGTGAGATGGTCAGTGCATCCTCACTATTATTGAGAGGACAGCCTGAACCTTCTGATTCAACGTCATCAGATAGCCGCTCTCGAAAGCTCTCTTGAAGGGCTGCCATGGGTTGTTCGTGAAAACTTCCTTGGGACAGAAAGGTAGCTTGTCTCGAAGTCGGGTTGCGTGTCATGGCTGGTGAGGAAGCGATGCATGGTGAGGCTATTGACGGGGCTCGAGTCAGCCCAGCAAAGGCGTCTACTTCAGATAATAGACAAGCTCGAATGTCCGTAAGAGACAAATGCCGTTTGCCTTTCCGGTGAAGCCCTGTTGACGGGTCATTGGCGGTGAGCCTCGCATCCGAATTAAGGCCTTCTATCTCGATCCTGCCCAAGCTGATCTGCAGCGCGATCTGCTCTAAATTCGCCGAGTTGCATTCAGCTGGGACTTCCATCTCCAGCTGGAAGGCAACATCCTGGATTGTGATCTGGGTTCTGTCTACAATCCCCTGCAGAAAACCAGTGAGGAACCCCGGCAACGAAAGCGGCTGGCCAGTGCCAAACTGCGCGTCGTCTTCACTCTCATCATCACTCATGGTCACTGAGGCACCCAAGTCGTTGCTTTCCGCAGCTAGGGCGCTTTCGAGCTGCCTCTTCTCGGATATGGGCTCGGTTTCTAAAAATGACTGTGCGAGATGGGCTGTGTTGGGCACGGGCGATATCGGGTCGTCGTGGGGTTCGAAACTGGTTTCCTGAGCGACCTTGGCAGCGTCACCCAGAACTTTCAAGCGAACATCGACACCATCGACTTGAACGACTATGGGGCTGGTATAAAAGTCCATCGGTATGATTATACGAAGGACAAGGACCTTGGCTTTCTCAACACCGAATGTAGAGGGCAGGCTGAGCAGCCTTTGGAGCTTCTATTCGCGGATACATTTTAGCACGTAGAGGTAGACTTTTGCATCAGGGTGACCAACATACTTTTCGTTTGATACCTACATCTCTAAACTCAAAGACAGTATTTCTTCCCAGCGCTAGATCGAGATGATCCATGTCCAGGGCTTCGGCATCAAGCAGGTCCAAGCGTGAGAGGGCATATCGAAGCAGGCGCTTGGGCATGCCAGAGCCTCGAAAGGATTGGAATAGCGCCGCCATGGCGATGTTTCCCGGGGATTACTTGTAGGACGACAGCAGGGTGTCTAACGTCGTGTCTACGGTGTATCTTCCCGCACTGGAAGCACCCAGTCGTTACAAGATGATCTGCTCAGCACTAGACGAGCCGAGGCAAGTCATGTTGCGAGAGCAGGCAAAGGAGATTTCTGGTAAGTCGTCGAGTGAGGTGTTTGAAGGTGTATTGGGAGGGGGGTGGGTGAGACTGCTGAAATCCGGTTTAAGACGATTGCCTGGATGTCGGACGCGACAAGAGAAGGGCTGTCCTAGCCGGCGTCGGTGTGCATGCTGGTGTCGATGGGAATGCCGATAGAATGCCGATGAGAGTGATCCAGTATATGTCCGTGGCAGAAGACAGATGGAGATGTATGGGCCAAACAGCGACGGGCACACGATGAAAGGATGTCTGTCGGGCTCAAACAATGGTGACATAGGTAACTTTAGGTAGGTAACCCGTCTGGTGCAAGGCGGTCACCGGTGGCGTCTGCGGTGCGGAGAAGGCGAAGACATGTCACTCGCGACGCTCAGCCGTGCAGGAACCACGCAGCTGCCATTGAGATCTGCCAGTTCATTGGTTGAATATCGGCAGTGGAGCAGCCAAGGCAACCTCCTGACCAGTGACGTGACGGGTCCCACCCCAAGCGGCTGATGAGCTTCACAAGTTCACAAGTTCACAAGTTCACAACACTCCATATTGCACATAACTTCATGCGGCTCCCACGGCTTTCACGGCTCTCTTGGTTCTCAAAAGAGCGCTTAGGCTTGTCTTATCGGTACATGTAGGTACAAGCACACCTTATGACAGGCATGTTCGCATCTAGAAGAAAAGGCATGTCTTCTTCACAGCGCATGTCGCCAAGCAGCCATGCAAACGACTAGCTGCAGGCGAGGGCAACCTGTGCCCACGGCATCGACTCATTCATCTATCAGCCCATTCTCCCGTATCCCACGTCTCTCTCCGTCTCATCGATGATGGATGGGACCTCCACTTGTCGCAACGGCTCGTCCCGGCGCGGCTCGAGTCTATCAGGATTCAGGACCATAGACTGACCTCGTACTGCAGTCATTCCACTAATCCAGTAGACGTTGCAGCGATGGTGCCGACGAGCTCCGATTCTGTCAAGGTATGCCGCTAGTAGTACCATTGGCAAAGGCCTCGTAGATGCCTAGGGGAGCCACGGGTTTAGCCTATCGTATTTACAACTGGCGCAGTCACTTACAAGGTCTACGCTCAACAGCGTTCTTCGGCTTCCAATCCCCATGTTGTCATCGTAGGTGCGGGCCTGTCTGGCCTTCGCTGTGCAGACGTCCTTCTTCAGAACGGCTTTCGGGTGACCGTATTGGAAGCCAGAGATCGTGTTGGCGGTCGAGTTCATCAGCAACGTCTAAAGAATGGTCACATGGTTGATCTAGGGCCCAACTGGATACATGGCACCGACAACAACCCGATTCTTGAACTGGCCAAGCGGACAGAAACATCTGTTGGAACCTTGGACAGTCATTCCTGGGTCCATACCTCGGCTGGCCATATGTTGTCTCCTGACGAGGGCGACAGGTACAGCACCATAATGTGGGATATTGTGCAGCAAGCCTTTGATCATTCGAATAGGTTGGGGGCCGAGACGGACAAGGACAAGAGTTTGCTGGATTTCTTCCGCGAAAGACTCCTGGAAATGATTCCAAGCACGGAGTCGGATCATATGAGGAAGCGGGAGATTGTCTCCAGCATGGCGGAGATGTGGGGAGCCTTCATTGGCAGCCCTGTTTCTCGCCAAAGTCTGAAGTACTTTTGGATGGAGGAATGTATTGAAGGAGGTATGAATACCTCCCAAAGAAGTGGAAAAGAAACAGGAACTTCTTCTGAACCTAGCAGCTAATGACCTCGTCAGAAAATCTATTCTGTGGAGGCACTTATCAGAAAATACTCGACCATGTTGCTGCTCCGGCCCTCGCAAGAGCTGACATCCGGCTCTGTTGTGAAGTTGAGCAGATACAATATCCATCAGGTACTAGCAGCAAAGTGGTGGTACAGCTCGTTAGTGGGGAGATACTCACATGCGACGAGGTCGTCGTCACAACACCTCTTGGCTGGCTAAAGCGAAACCCGTCTGCCTTTCTACCTGCTCTCCCCCGGCCACTGACGCAGGCCATCAACTCCATCGGTTACGGATGCCTAGAAAAGGTAAGGCAACATGAATTCATTTCCGCAGAGTTGGTGGTACTGGACGAAGGACTTTCAACTGCTTCTCATCACGGCGAACCAACGCCTCCAAATGGCAGTCAATGCTGTCAACGAATTTATTGGGGCGTTCGTCTGAGGGAGTCCTTCGTCCGGTACCACCGCAGAGTCCGGGCGGCATGTTCATTTTTGGTGGATCATACCCGCCTTCACCTTCGCTTCCTCCTCTTCTTCTTTTTCAAGGTCGCTTTCTGCATCAAGTGCTAACCTAGTATTCCAGGTATACATCAGCTTCCCTCGCGCGTTCTGGCTCCAAGTCCCCGAGGGCCAGAAAGTGAACGGCTTCATTCAATGGCTTTCTCCCACGTACTCCCCGGACACAAACCCGCATCAGTGGCATCAGGACGCCGTCGAACTCGCGAGTCTAGAGGGTACACACGCCCACCCGACACTGCTTTTCTACACATTTGGCGAGCAATCACAACAGATGGCCTCTACACTGGCTCGCTTGACGACTCCAGAAGCTCGCACACACTTTCTCCGTTCGTTCTTTCATCCGTACTATTCCCGACTACCTAATTACCGCGCCGACTCGCCGGACTGCCAGCCCGTCGAGTTTGTTGCAACGGAGTGGTCCAGGGATAAGCTCGCCGGGTGCGGTAGCTACTGCAATTTTCAGGTTGGTTTGGAACATGGCGACCGAGATGTTGAGATCATGAGGGAAGGCTTGCCGGGACAGCGGGTCTGGTTTGCGGGCGAGCATACTGCGCCGTTTGTGGCTCTTGGGACGGCGACGGGGGCGTACTGGAGTGGCGAGATGGTGGGCAAGAGGATTGCGGAGGCCTATTCCTCGAGTGAGTCGTCGTGAACATGGGCGGTTCTAGCGGAAGGGTGTCGAGAGATGGTGTCTGTTCGCGATGCGCCATGATGTGATGTAGGACTTGGCAACACCGCATGGCACGTCCCGGGTTACCATTACTCAAAATACAACTGAGCGAACGCGCTTGCAAATTCGTGAAATTTCTGCTCATGTTCTGGGGTATCAAATAAACACACAAGTTGCCAGCCATTCCTATATCAGGCAGCGCTCTCTTCCACCGCCCTCATCCCCGTCTTCACATCTCGAGCATAGTCGATGTGAGTGGCTCCATCGACTTGCCCTCCATCCTCCAGTCTTCATATACTTTCGCATAGCACGCCAGCAGTAAGAAAGAGACCGCGGAGATGGAAGGCGAAAAAGCAAAGACAACAACGTGAGGAAGCCTCCTTTCATCCCGCCATCTCATCTTATACTCTCCCTCCCGCCATGACAACAGCAGGACTATTCCCAACACTCTTGTACGCCTCCCTCAACTCAAAGTCCTCCACCTCCCCCTCCGCCACCTCGCCCACCACCCGCGCCGGCCTCCCCGCCACGACTGAAAAGCTCGGAATCACCATAAACGACGGCACCACCGCCCCGTCCAGTATCCGCACGTAGTCCTTCACAATCGCAAACTCATTCACCGTGCAATCCTGCCCTATACGCACGTGGTTCCCGATCGTCGCGGCCTGCACCACCGAGTTCTGTCCCACGAAGACGTGGTCGCCCAGCCGTAGCGGCATGTACGTGTAGCAGCCCTTGTATAGACGGCCAGGAGGCCGAAGCAGCACGCCTCGCGATAGGAAGCAGTACCGGCCGATGGCGACGGCCGTGGACGAAGGGAGGGCGGTCGTAGAGGGAGAGATCGATGAGGAAGGAGGGGGCGCGGTGCGGACGAGGTCTCCCCTGATCATGACTTCGGGCTGGATGACGGTCTTGCCACCGAGCATGATGTTTTGGGTGCCGACGAGGATGGCTTTGCGGGCGACTTTGTTGCCCGTGTCCTGGGGGTTGTTTGAGCAATTGTGTGGGAGAGGTTGGACGAAAAGGAGCTGATGAAGGGGGTAGGAGAGGGAGGTGCTTACCGTCTCGATGTAGTCGCCTTTTGCTGGTCGACGCGACATTTTGGTTTTGTGATGATTGGCGGATGATGGGTTTGTCGTCGGGGGAAGGAGTGCGAAGCCGAGGTTTGATGGAGCTTGGTGGAAGCTACATATCCGAGGATGGGGTTTTCTCTAACAACACCGGAAACTAGACTCCACGCTGCACTTGGTAAGTTGGTATTACCGGTACATTAGGTACGTGCCATCGATTGTCTTTCTGCACACCGTACAATCATGGCATGAACACTCGAAAAAGTACCCCCCATGATCACAGTTATCGCCACCGAAACTAATTACTATTCGGACAGTACAGATTTCCGAATATAAGTACCTAAGGAGGTACCTAAGGTACCTACAGTTCAAGCCCCATAATTCCCGTCCCCCTAATAAAAATGCGCCGACGCCGCCAAGCAACGGCACACTTAACTTGTAGGTACCTTAGGTACCTATTCAACATGTTCAACATCACCATTTCATCAAGATGCACCTTGCGCTTTGAGGCCATCACGACGCCTTTCGACACCGAATTCGGCCTGGATTCCTATGAGGAAGCCTTTTGAGCCTTTCGTACCTTGTCGAGCGGCTGCAGCTACTCCGACGGATGAAGTATACGGAATCCGTCCCCGGCCACCCTCAGGATTAGCCCGTACGACGTCTGACTCCTGAAGAAATCATCGGAAAAAATGACAGCAGGCCCAAAAATCGTTTGCTAGGTCGGCTTTTGATGTCGAAATGCATCTCGAACGGCGTTCAAGCGTGAGGTGCGACGTGAATGAACTTGGGGACCTTGAAAAAAGGTGTGCCTTCCTTGAAGCTTTTAGTTTGATGGGAGGGCAAACAACCGAAGTCAGGACAGTCACGAGACACCCAACATCGAGTTCAGGATCTGCAGCACGCTATCACGGACGCCGGGAATGTTTGGCAACACTTCTCCAGATAGAGGTACCCTAGTGCGGGACTGAGCTGCTGGCGAGTTCCTTCACTTGTGATTAGAAGAGTCGACTCTGCTCCTCGGACTGTCGACCAGGCCACCCGTGTCAAAGTATTCTTTTCTCTTTTGCTCTTATTTTTATTCGTTCATTTGACTCTCGAGCGGGGAGAACCTCAATGCGCGTGGAGACTGGGGATTCTGGGAGCGACCCTGAGATGGAAAGGGACCAGATACCAGTTCGACCTCTGAGGCTTTGTAACTTGCATATACAATAGGTACATATAAGTTCAAAGCCGTTAGACTACTTTGTGCTCTCATGCAAGATAGAATGTCTGCATAACCATATGGTCCGACCGTCGAGTCGACGGCAAAAGTCTGAGACGGATGCCGAAGCTTCTTTTGATCTTACTGCTCAGTGCTCAGTAACGAACCAGGGGATAGTGATACGGAAATTCAAGAGGGGGATGAAGCAGCTCTGAATCGCTCTGTCGTTGTCTTACGCCAGTCTCCAGATCAACGACGTACATGTAGATGCTCAGATAGGCATCTCTGGTAGTCGCCACCGCGACCGGTCATCGCGAACTAGGCATCGTGCAAAAACAGCCCTTGTTCGTCTTTGAAGCAGTCCTTCATCAGACGCCGCAGGCCATCTTACAGAGGTTGCCCCCAGTTTAGAGCCAATTTTGGGTCTTACCATTGATATACAGGATCAGGATGGCCAAGGTTAAGCATTTTGCACGTCTGTGTGCAATCTCGGCTTCTGCGCGTGCCAGAAGTAGTAGTTGTAGTAACGATAAACATTCGGATCGTCTAGGGCCTTCTCGGCTCTGGCGATGGTCACCTCAATCTCTGCGTCCGACATGTCCAATGCTTGAAATGGACGGCCTGCTAATAGAGGCAGTCTGCAGACCCCCAAGGAGCGCCAACTTTTGGTAAAAAACCAACAATCCTCATGATTTTGCACTTGGCCCATGGCCCAATAGGCACCTTCATACCTAATATGGCAATGGACATGCTCAAATCCAGCTTCGCGCAGGTACCTTCCGAGTGCTGGGCGACGACGAGCCTGGTTGGCGAGCCAAGGACGCTGATGACACTTGACAATCGCAAAAGACGTGTGGCGAAGTCTAATACGAGTGAAGCTCGACGACACGGACACGTCCTCGCGTGTCTGATGCGTTCCACCGGATGCTGTTTAGAGACAAGTGGGAGTTTTAGAGGAAACCCCAGATACAAAGCTCCCATGTGCTCCGTATGGAACAGCAACTGAAAATCCTTGCATTGCTGAAACTCGGCAAGTGCATCGTATCGCGCGTGAACGAAGCGGGCCTTCCATTGAACAAGGGATATATGAAATCTACCAAGTAGATGCCTCCATTGTGTGAATATACATGAATCCCGCATGACCCCTTTTCTGTTTCCACGCCCCCCAAAACGCCTCTGCAATGCGATTAAAACCCTGCGCATGATAAAAAAAACTCCCCCAAATCCGAAAGCAAGACCAAGAAAAAAAAGTACATCGACACGAGGCCGGCCCTTTGCATCCCCTCCATCCTATATGCCCTCACTCAGCCCCTTACATAGCCCCCACCGCCAAACTCTCCAACATCGCCCCCGTCTGACACGCAACCTGCGCATTCTCAACCTCACTCTTGACCCTCCTATGCAGTGTCCTAAACCCATCATGCAACTCGGCCGACCCTCCCGTATACTCGGCATACAAATCCAGCAAATGCAACCCAACCTCCACACAGACACTCACGTAGCGCGGATCGCAAATATGCCCACACACCCACTTCAGCACCGGCTCAACACTGACCTCATCTCTATGCTCCAGCGCATCCCGCATAGCACTCCGGTGACGCAGCGCAAGCAACAGCGTAAGAACATTAATAGGCGCATACTCCGCCGAAGACCGATCCAAGACCTGGTCCAGCGCGCTACGATACCGCGCATGGCGGAGATCTTTCTGCCAGGGCCGTTCTTTCTTCTTGGACACGCGGCCCTCGTTGGCGATGACTACGTCGGCGCCTTCGCCGACGAGGTCTAGACGGGACGCGGCTTCGATGCGGCGCTTTCGTTTTGATTTCTTGGCATCGTGGGTGCTGATTGTTCCGGAGAGAAGGGCGGACATTTCTTTTTCGCGTTCTCGTTCGCGGGTGGCTTCTGGGCCGGTGAGGCGGGTCTTTATGCTGAGGACGCCGGATTGCATGCCGACGGCTAAGTGGCGGTCGCTGCTGGATTCGGCTCCTGAGCCAGAAGAGGAGGGTATGACTTGGAGGGAGAGAATGGGGGATTGGTATTTGACGCTGTTGACGACGTTCCAGCCGGTTGTTTCGAAGACTTTGACGTGGCCTTCCAGACCGCCTGTTACGAGACGCTGCCCGTTGGAGGCGAGGCTTAGGGACGTGACCGTCTTTTGGTGGTTCGTGATCATGTGGAGGGGTCGCGCGGCGACTAGGTCTAGTACACTGACGGAGTTGTCTGCCGCGGCGAGGAGGGTTGTGCCTGAAGGGAGGGAGAGGACGTCTTCAATGGGGGCGGCGTGCTTGAATGTCATGACGGCGGAGTGGTTTCCTGTTCTAGGATCCCAGAGCTTGACTGTGGAATCGTAGCTTCCGGAGACAACCATGTTGGACGTGGTGCCGGGCATGAAGTTTGCGCACCGCACGTAATCGCTGTGTCCGACAAAGGTTGTCGTCGCCTCATTGCTGGGCAAATCCCATAGCCGGACTGTCCGATCATCACTCGCGCTCAGCAGGGTCGTCAACTCTGTGGGTGAGAATTTGGTTGTCCACACGGGCTGTTTGTGCTCTGTCCAGGTCTTGAGAATGGCTCTGGATTTAACGTCAAAGACCTGCATGCGGCCTGTGTCATCGCCCGCCACGAGAACTTTGCCATCTCGGCGAATGTCTCCGCTCCTCGCGACGTCGCCGAAGCGCGTGATGGTCTTGATTAGTTTTCGCGTGCGGTTGGAGTAGATTTGCACCCGTGTGCCTGTCGTGACGACGAACGATTCACTGTTGTAGGAAATATTCGTCACGGGGTAGCTTGTAGGGGATGGGATGAGCAGCTGGTTTTTGAACGTCTTCCAGTATCGCTGTTCGGCCGTGACTGGCGACGGGCCAGAGGGCAATTTGACTTGTGGGAGAGGTCCCACCGGAGCCGTAGCCATGATTTATGCAGTTGCGCGAGCGCCTCGATCGGGATGGGATGGCGATGGCGATGGCGATGCGGTGTTTAGTCTGCGATTAATTAGATGGGCGCTTTGGCTTCAATGTCGTTACGCAGACCACGTTCAACTTACTGTGGAATATTTTTTTTCTGCCAAATCCGAGATGCCAATGCGGTCAAGGAGACGGGTCGAAGCGACCCCATGCCACAGCCGCACAAGTGGCACTTGAGGCGCCGTCACGTGATGTCCGGCAGTACCTAATGCATACTACATACTTGTAACTTGTAAGTCGTAAGTCGTGAGGATAGAGATATGCAAGGACAAGTCGTCTCGTCTTGTTTGAGTTGATGTTCTTCCTTCCTTTGAAACGTCACTGCATGGGTTTAGCACGGTCACCTCGGTCGCTGAAATCATGATGCGTCACACACGATCGTTGCCAAAAACTCAACCAAAGAAAAACCAAGTTACGATCTCAAGCTTTCTTCACATCTCCTGCACCTAGGCCCAAAGATGAAAAACAGGGTATTCAGCCAGTATGCAATCCTCCAATCCCGTCAACACTACCAAATCAACCCTCCTACAATGCATTGCCCGTCTACATGCCCAAAGTCATCTTCCTCTCTCCCTCTCTCTCTCAAGCACTAAACGCCAAGTACACCACCCTAAGATGCAATACTTTACCTACCTGCACATAACACATACTCTTCCTTCCTCATATCAAACATCACATCATAACCCCCTCAGTATCCCCCTCTCCTCCTTGACCTCCCATCCCCAATATCAATCCTCCGCATCTCCTCCACCAACGCCATCTCCATACCTCCACCAACGCCCCCACCATTCGCACCACTCATAATCGCCAGCGGCATCTTCCCCGGCACAGGCGGCACAGATCCTCCCCCATACTGCGGAGAATAATTCTCACTTGAATACGCATATTCAAAGGATTCTCCTCCTCCAGCCCCGCGAGGACTCCTCGTAGGTGTATGCTGCAGCTGCTGCTGCTGCTGCCCCCTCTCCTGGTAATTTCCCTGTGAAATCGGAGCCAGTGGACTTGCGACAGCTCCTCCGGACCTCTTCTGGAGGCGATTCCGGCCATTAGCCGGAGGGGGCAGCGCGGAAGAAGGCCGTTGCTGGAGCTTTGGGGGCATCGATTCTGGACGGGCGACGGTTCGGAGAGGTCGTCGACCGCTTGGGGACATGGGCATGGGCTGTCCACCTGAAGTTGAGGGCCTGGCAATGACGCGGGGCTCTGAAGATGTCTGATTAGATTTTCCGCGGGGTTCGGGTTCGGGTGCCCAGGTCTCCATGGGTAGATAGTCAGATGGATCGATTTCGCGGCCGTCGTGCCCTATGATTTTTTTGGAGTCCATGGATCCTGAGTTACCGGTCATGGCTCCGGGGGCGGCTACGCTCGGGTTGAATTCGTTGTAGGAGTCCGGGCCAAAGGGCAGATCAGAGTGTCGCCTGTTCTCAGCGGATAGCGGAGCTGGGCTCACGGATTTTCTGTGAATTCTATGCTGAGGATTGGGATTCGGACTTGGTGAGTTCCTTGGTCTGTTGTTTTGCGGAGCTGGTCGATTGGAATATGTGACGACGGATCGCCCGTCGTAAGACTGTGGCGCGTGGGCGTGCGGCGAGCCGGCATAAGAAGGGGACTCCTCGGTCCGTTGTCGTCCACGCGTGGGAGTTACATGTTGAGAAGTACTATATCGGTCATCGTCGCGCCGTTCATTGTGGTAGGGGTCTGAGAATTCGCGAGAGAGAGCCAGATCGACACCTGGGGATAACGATAGAGGAACTGGCGGCGGTGCGTAGCTCGATCTTCGCTGAGGATGAGAAAGCTCGACTTCACTGCCCCGGTGCGGCTGCCCGTGTTGGCTCGAATGCGAGTTATACGAAGCCTGCGACGACGATGAAACCGACGACTGGTGAGCGATGTTGCCGGAGTGCTGACGAGAACCGTAGTGCGGGGATTGCCCGTGGTAGTGACTACCGGATCCTGCAGAGCGGCTCACGACTTCCGAAGAGGTGCTTGGCCTGGCATGATAGTTAAGCTCCTCCTGGGACACTGCCGAGCGCGAGCTATTCTGTCTGTAACCTACACTCGGTGAATCTGGAACATCTTCAACCGTGGGCTGCATAGACCTGTGGTGAGAGTTGTAAGCGGGGCTGTAGCCAGCACTTCGAGAGAGATGTTGTTGTGATGACGGCGATTCATATGACGTCCCGTGTCGGGGAGCAATTTGCATTGGAGCCGATGGGGACGTGTCATATGCCTTGAAAACTGGCTGGCCAGGGTACGAGGACATGGAGTGTCTGTGAGCCTCACTCTTCAACACATCTTGTCGCATCGGCATTGGTGACTTTTGTGGAGAAATGTCATAATGGTGGCCGGCATCTGGCCCTGCACTATTTTGTCTGGAACGGTGGGCCGGAGGTGGAGGAGGTTTATCGTTCTCCAGAGGAGATGGCAGGAATCTTTCGTTGGGAAACTCATGCGCTTCATGGATGGACTCGTGTGAGCCACGTGGATCTCGTTGGTCATAGGGGGACGCATGGGCCCTCTCGCTATGCCCTCGCTCGTCATGATACCGGGATGGTGTACCGTATGATTCTCTGACAGAGCGATGCCCATGACGATGAGCGGAATGGGGCGATGGTGTATAAGGATCTCGTTCCGTCAGCGGCCTAGCGCCCTGGGGAGGCGTCTTGTTGTACTCGAGAGACTGAAGAGGCGAATGTGTAGGAATGTTTGCTGGGTGAGAATGAGAATGCGATGCGGATTTCGTCTGGGACCGAGGAGTGTGAATCTGCTCTTGCGACGGAGTGGACGACTCGGCGCTCAAAGGATCCGAGGGCAGAGGGCGCCTCTTGACGGGTGTTCTTTGGTTCAGCGAACCGCTAGAGACCTGCTCCATGACGGCTTGGTGCCTCTGCTTGGCTACCGGTCTCTCAGGTCGTGGTCTACTGTCATAGAATGTGATTTCCATCCTGATCTCTCCCGCGTATTTTCCCCGACATGTCAGGCCCTGCCACATGTCGTTTTGACCACCGCCAGGAACGATGATGCCTTTCAGGTCGACCCAAGCCTCCCCAATCAAGTCGGTCTTTTTATCGTCGGTGAAGACAGACATCTTTAGTTGGTAGTAGTCTGGAGAGTCGTGCACCGTAAATCGAAGCTCTTGGTCCCTGTGTCTGGTCAGTATCTCGCTCCTACGTTGTACATATTTCTGTGCCAGCTTATCATACGGAGATGCACAAGAACTTCACTTACCATTTCGGCGTTTGGCCGCCTCGAATATCCGTCGTCGTCTTCTTGGCCTCTTTGCCCAACCTTGCAGCACAGTAGGGATCCTGTTTACCGATAGTCTTCCTGTTGGGCAGGTTCTTGGCCCTGTCGACTACAGCAACCAAAGTGCCAATCACCGGCCCATCCACTGTCATATCGGCAAAGATCCCCGCGGTATGCCCACCCTTAAGGGCAAACGGTTTTGCCTTGGCTGCCATGATTGTGCGGGAAGCTTGAAAAGCACTCAGCGCGCGAGAATTGCGATTCGCGTGTCACGTCCGGTGTCAAACGTTTCGCGAACTATGAATTTCGACCGACCGAGTGCTACTTGATTCGGCGCACAGAGGCCAAGGCCCATAGACCGTGGACGGGGTGAGGCGAAACAGCGAGCGCAAAAGTGACGACACTCGCGGACGTTGTTTCAGATCATAAGAAATGAGACCAATAGTCCAACAATGGGCCCAAGGTGTGTCGTATCGAAAGCGGCGAAGACAATGAGCCCGACAGAGAATAGGTACAATGGAACGAGGAAACGATGGACGTAAGTAGACGAGGCGGGCGACAGCCTGTTTTGTCACGGCCGGAGTTGCGATTCGTCGTGGGGCTGCAGCCGCGGGAAGCTGTTGTATGAAGCTTGCGTGTGAAGCCGCGCTCGTTGACAATGATGGGGCTCGATGGCGCCAAGGGTCCGGGGTCAGGGCAGTGTCAGGAGTGTCAGGGGAGTGCCCAGGGGAGTGCCAGGGCAATGGACAGCTGGTGCGGTGGCTGGGAGACGACGAATGCGGCGCTGTCGGTGCGCCGGTGGATCACTGGATCAGTGGATCGTCGAACCCCTGTAAGGCGCGGCCAGGCGCAACAAAATGAGGTGGCTGGTGAGGCAGATGCGGCCTCATGAGTGGCTCATCGGCTCCGGCTGCCCATCTCGCAAGCCTCGTTCATGGCGGAACACGACATTGCAGCATCATTCTTTATGCATTTTGCTGCCGGATATGGCTGGGGCCGGAGAGCCTAACACGCCGAACGTTGCCCAGTCTAGGCCCAAGCTATAGATTTTGTTCCTTCACAACTTGCAAGTTGCCGTTGCGCGACTCGGTGTCGATGGTTCAAATGGAAGCTTTCCTTTGTTCCTTCCATGTGCTCATCTTCTCCAGACTCCACCACTAAATAAGGCAGGTCCACCTGATGACGATGTACCTATGTACCTACCTTCTAGCCTGCAGGGCAGCTTTAGCCTCGCAAGCTTCCCCTGGCCAACCGAATCTCGAGTACGGAGAATTTCTTTTATTTTCCAGCGCTGTCGTCACCACTAGGCATTGGACAATGTTGTAACAGGCCAAAGGAATCGTCGGTTCATGATTACATGTTCGATCGTGATGGATCGTGGTGGATTCTTGTTGGATTGGAGGCCGGGGCACATCGTCGATGAGGCGACGGATCGATGAGCAAAGGAGGGATTTCAGCGTCGACCCGGGGTTGGCATGGCGAAAGGCCGAGAGAGCGGCGGATTCAGCGGAAGCTCTGGAAACAATTTTGCAATAAACGTTTCGCCCGTTGTTCTAGCCGACAGTCGACGCAATTTGACCAGGTTCGTCCATCTTTATGCATGATAGTTTGCAAGCCCGCTACCAATCACAGTTCTCTCCCAGCAGTGACGCCAACTTCTCCAGATACTCCTTGTCCAGCTCATCGAATCCATTCTCGACGGTGCAGTCTACGTCAATGATGGCCACCACCTTCCTCTCGCCATCCTTGTCTACCAGAATCGGCACCACGATCTCGCTTTTGCTGTCGCTGTCACACGCAATGTGGCCTGGGAACTTATCCACGTCCGCAACCAACTGAGTTTGTTGCGACGCTGCGGCAGCTCCGCAGACGCCTCTTCCAAAGGCTATCGTTTGACAAGCAACTTTGCCTTGGAATGGACCCAGGATGAGCTGAGGTTTTGTAGATGATGGGTCAAGGACGTAGAAACCTGTGTCGACATTGCTACCATTAGACAACTTGGACGACATGTCCATGGCGTTAGAATATCTCGAGGGGTAAGAAAGGTCTTACCTGCCCAATTGACGTCTTTGCTGGGAGACGGCAATGATTTGTATGCGTACCAGAGCAAAGAGGCGGCGTTGGCCAAGTTACTGAAAAAAGCAAGAATAATGATTCAGAATAGGGCGTCTTTACGCGAGGACCTGGCCTCGCGGACGTAGGAAGACGTGCTCACCAGACCTACGTTTCGGTCAATAACATCATCCAGGCCTGTTTTGCAAAAAAGTTGTATTCAACGTACCCAGTTGCGCTGCTCTGTGCAAAGTCCCGCGGCTTGCATCAGCACCTGCTCATACGCTTCGACCTTGGTGACGTCGTCGTCGAAGTTGGACGCATCGGCGTGGACCTAAATATTTCGTCAGGGCTAAGCTGCATAAGCTACCCGAGGAGATCTGAGGCCATACGTACCATGTTTGCTTCAGGCTGTCTTCAGTCAAGTGATGATTGGACCAGTTTTCAGAATGAGGCTCAAAAGTCATTTTATTCCTATCGTCAGGAGTTGCGGCGGCGCGGTCATGCTTTTTCGTCTGGTGGATACATACATACATGTCTGTTTTCCAAATCTGGCAATTCGGGAGTCGGGATGATGAGTCACCAATGTAAGTAAAGGTATGCCCGAGATCCGGTGATATACCCACACTTTGGGCAAACACCGTCAGTTAAGAAAAGCAGCTTCCCTACCTAGGTAGGTATGATTTCAGAGTCTTTACGGAGTACGGGAATTTCGTCTGAGTGGTTTGCATTTGTTGCGGGATGAAATCGTGAACACACGTGCAAAGCAACTTGTAAGTTGTCACTGGTGACTGGTCAGTTCATTGCCCCACACTCGGCCAATCAGGTGCTCGGGAATAGTGCAACGCGATACATAGGTAGGTACATACGCCCAATCCGGAGTTCCAAGCCGTGCATTGGCCATTTCCGAGACGCCGACTCTAAATATCTTTATATTCACCTCCAGACATCTGACATCAAATCACGGCAGCAATATCGCAAAAGGGTGCCATGAGCGCGCACATTCCCTGGCGCCACTGTGCGTCCCGGCCCTACGCTGGCCATCTTCTCACTCGTTCCGCAACGCTCAGAATACCACCCCACAGCCCTTCCCTATCCAAGGTCCTACTCTTCAGTCAGCAGCATCATCATCATCAGCAGCAGCAGCAGCAGCAGAGACCAGCCCACAGCCCATACCGCAACGAACCCCCCCAACAACTCAGAAACCCGCGACTTAACCCGCTACTTAACCCCCCAGCATCGACACGACCGCCGGTCCTAAACGTCTCCGACCGAAGCGCATGCAAGTCGACGTTCGAGTACGTCTACCAACTCGGAAAGGGATATCTAACCTTCTACAAAGATGGAATAAAAGCCGTACTGGCGAACCGGCGCCTCCTCAAAGACAAGCTCAGAAAGACCCCGGCCGCCGACCGACCTTCCATCTGGAAGCCACACTACGTCCCCAAGACCTTCTCCCGCGCGGACTGGGTCCTCCTCTGGCGCGTACGGCACGACATGCTCCGTCTACCATTCTTCGGACTCATGATCTTCGTAATTGGGGAGTTCACAGCCCTAGTGGTCATATATGTAAATGGCGTGGTGCCATATACGTGCCGCATCCCGAAGCAGGTATATTCCGGGCTTAACGAGGCGGAGCAGCGGAGGCGGCTCGCGTTTGATGAGCTGGAGAAAAAGTTCCCGCATGGGCCGCTGAGTCCGCGCCTTGACGCCGTGGTGGCGAGGAAGCATATCCTGAGGAGCTTGCATTTGTCGGGCCTGATGTGGGATCGGTTGGGGTTTACGCCTCCGGGGATGTGGCAGATTAAGGGTCGGTTGCGCATGGCGTTTCTGGAGGGGGATGACATGAATCTTATTGAGGACGGGGGGCCGATGGGGCTGGAGACGGAGGAGCTGCGGATTGCGTGTGTGGTGAGGGGAATTGATGTGTTGGGGAAGACGGAGGGACATATGAGGAGCTTGCTGGGCGATTGGCTGCGGTTGACGGCTGCGAAGAACATTTCTGAGCGGAGGAGAAGGATGGCGACGTTGTTGCTGACGAGGTGAGTTTTCAAGCGCTTCTACCCCTCATGCTTCCTGTTCCTCTCATGGCCTTCTGGGTTCTTGTGCGCTTCTGCTTCAGCACGGGTTGACTCTCTTTCTTTCCTCCTGTTTTCCGCTTCTGCCTCTTTCACAATGAGCTGACCAGATCTGAACGCGTATAGACAGGAGAATTGGCCCCAGAAACGCGACTTTCCCGTTCCAGAATGGGAATTATGAGATGTGTTCGGAGGCAAAGACAATACAGCAACGAGACGCATACTATTATGTATACCGTGAAAGATTGAAGCCAGAAGGAAAATGGCAGAAAGCCAAAGGCACAAGGCGCGTTCGAGGCGTTCGGGTATTCTCACAAAAAGAGAGACGGATCTGGAGAGCACGATGTACTGGCCGGGGGATACTGCAAAATATGGGACAGCGAGCATGGGAAAAAAGCATGGACAAATCACTGGATAGGCCCGTCTCTGCTTCAATTTGCAGGCTACGAGGCCACAATCCTCTTGTATAAAACGTCAATTCGTAGCATTTCAGGGTATGTATATAGGCTGCAAAAGGGAATCTCAAAAGAGCGCCGCGATTGCATTTCAGTTTGACGGCAGCATATGGCGGCACATGACCTGTGTACCTGTGCACTTGGACTCGAAAGTTGGAATTCGAAAAACCCTATATAAATGCTTCTCCGGGGTCCGTTCGGCATAACTGGCGACTCCGTTTCGGTTGATGAGCCGGCCACCATCCTGATTCTCCACTGTAGACGACGATGTCAGGGTCACCAGCGCAAGCATCTCTCGTCCAGCGATTTCTCGCAGTACGGACGCAGCGCCGCAGCGCGGCCCCCACGGACAGCAGCGAGATGATGTCAGGCCTCGGCAGCTGTCACATGTCCGCATTGTGGTGGCGCTCCCGGACCCCATAACTCCCCCAGTTTCCATCCATGATTCCCGCGCACCTCATTTAAACACCACCTGCTGCAGATGTACTCCTAAGTTCTAACCTTGCATACGTACTTACCTAGAGACACAATCTCACGACTCGATACGATTTCTTTTTACTTGCAGCCTCACTTTCTTTCGAGATTTACTACTACATACCACCACCACAATCGCCAGAACAATGGGTCTCGCCAACGGTAGGTGCCATGCCAACTTTGCTCTCTTTTCCCATGATCTGGGTGTCTCGCTGTCACATGCGCTGCGGCAAGAACGGCAAGAAATGGAGCGAGCCAACTTCACTTCCCTCCAGTCCTCGTAGCTGAGCCGCAAATCTCAGCGCACGGCGCAACTAAACATTCCCCCCTCTGATGTCAAATTCGCTATTAATTCGAAGAAAGGCATGTGCTGACTTGACGTCATTGTTCTATGCAGACAAATTCCCCTCCAGCAGCGCCTTCGACGCCATCGATAGCGTACTGAGCGGCTCAGACAGCGAGCGCAAAGCCGCTATCAAGCAGGCCAACGGGGTCTTTGCATTCACCATCAAGAACAAGGCGGGCGAGACGGAGAGTTGGCATATTGATTTGAAGGAGTCAGGGCGTGTAGGCAAGGGTCTTGGGAAGCCGACTGGTAAGTTCTTCCTTCTTAACAAGAACATCATGCGCAGATTCTTCCCCATTCAAGAAAAAGAGTTCACGAATGGAATGCACGACTATTTCCTGTTCGCTACCCTACAGGTAACCACCTGATTTGGATTTGGGTGCCCAAATGATGAATAGGTAGTGAGCTAATCTTGCACCGTATAGTCACCCTTTCCCTCTCAGAGGAAGACTTTGGCAAGCTCGTGGATGGGTCTGCGAATCCACAGCGTTTGTTTATGTCCGGGAAGCTCAAAGTCAAGGGCGATATCATGAAGGCGACGAAGCTGGACCCTATTATGAAGAAGGCCAAGTCTAAAGCCAAGTTGTAAAGATCAGGCAGGATAAGCCGATAAAGGGGGCACAGAATTACGAACAGAGTGTAATTTTTTTTTTTTTTTGGATATGCTATCTGGTATCTATGTCACGAGGAAACTGAGTGAAGAGGAGGATGTCCGAAGCCGTCGCAAACAGGGCGGGCGGGGCTGAGTGTCGATGTAAACTTAGAACGCGATAGGAATAGGTGTCATATTTTTTTGGATGGTTTGTACGATTCGTGCTTGTGATGGGCTTTGAAGAAAATGCCAGAGGTACTGGCATGGGGGAGACGGACAGTGCCGTTCACGATTCATTGTGTGGACGTGTACGTGAATTCGCAATGCTAGGAATACGCATTACTTGAGTCCATAGGTACATTCGTTGGAGCAAGATATACTCGTTGAAGCAAAGTACAGTCGTTGAAGCAAATCACTCACCCTCAAAGCTTCGCCGCCATCCGCCGAATTCTCCTCTTGGCCCCCTCACATACTTCAGTGACAATCTGGCCCGCCGGCTTGACCTGCTTGACGAGTCCGACCCCCGTGCCTCTGATTCCTCGGAACATACAGCAAGTCAGTCATCGCCCATATCCACCATGATCTAGCGCTGACACAGGGACTTGGAAGGAGGAAAGGTGGCAACTTACGCCCACGTGTTGATAAGCTTGATGGAATCCTCACTCGAATAGTCCTTCTTCAAGCTAGTCTGCAGCTCCTGCAGCGTGGCACCCCTCAGAAAGCGCTGGTGGATGGTACTCATGATGGCTCGGCCGTCGTAGAGAGGTCCCCATAGCTTATTGCTGTTTATCTCGTCGTTGAAAGAAGACCTAAAGGTGTCAAGGGGAGTCGGGCCGGGTTCTGACGGCAGACGAACAGGGAGTAGAAGTAGAAAAGAAGAGGCCAGATGAGGAGAAGGCAGGAAGAATAAGGGGGAAAAGAATTGGAGAAGCAGAAAATGCTACACATGGTACACCACTTACTTGAAGGTCGATGAGCCGCCGTCGACAGTACCAAGAACAAGCTTCTTCCGAAACTCGGGATAGCAAGACTCCTCAGCGACAGTAAACTAAATCCAATGTCAGAGCGACGAACATGAAAACACCAAAAGAGGGAAAGCAAATGTATCATGCTCCAGTACACAAAGAGAAACAACATACCCTCGTCCCCATCACGACCCCATCCGCACCTACAGAAAAAAAGTCAGCAAAACTGTCCCCAAAGCCCAACAAGAGACGTCACTCCAGAAGAACGCAAATCCCCCAAAAATGACCACAAAAGTCAGATATAGAAAAAAAAAAAAAAAAAAAAAAAAAAAAAAAACAAAAAAAAAAACCTACCCAGCATCATCGCCGCCGCCACCCCCCTCTCATCAGCAATACCTCCCGCCCCCAAAACTCCAACCTCCCTCTGCGAAAACTCCTCCTCCAACAAACTCCTCACCTCCGGCACAAAACTCACCACTCCCATCCCCTTCCGAAACTGGTGCCCCCCAGCATCGACCCCCTGACAGACCACCACATCCGCGCCATCCAAAACAGCTTCCCGCGCAGCAGCCACATTCCCGACCTGCACAAAGATCCTCGGCGCCGGATCCAGGGCCTTGACCGCGCGGATGATGCCCCCATGGGGCTTCACATTCCCATCCGGCGCAAATAGCCACAGCGCGGCAGGGCGCAGGGCCGTAAGCACCGGGAGAGCCGTCTCGCGGAAGTGGGAGATGCTTTCGTGGCCGGTGATGAAGCTAACGCCGATGTTGATGACGCTGGGGTTCTGGTTCTGGTGGCTGCCGGGTGAGGTGCCGAGAAGGGTCTGCGCCTCGGTTAGGTCAGCTGTGAGGGCTTTGAGGTGTTTAGAGGAGGGTCTTATGTCGAAGACGGATGCGATGAAGCCTTTATGGATGAGTTGTGTGTTTATTTTAGCAAGATGAAAGTTCAAGGTGAATTACGATGAGGAATTCATATGTGGGATGATTACATGCAGATGGCACGTTTTTTTTTTTTTTTTTAGAATGAGAATTGCAGCAGCAAGGGAATACGGTTGGACATGTGCGTGAGTGAGATGAGGGCTGGTGATGAATTGTTTGGTATATACTTACCCAGGCCACCCGCCTTGCTGACCTCGGTAGCAAGTTTAGGTGTCGCAGCGTTGATCATTGGCCCGTTGCAGATGAGGGGCGCTTTGGTCCAGGGAAACCATTTTTGGAGGTTGGCTGGCGGCATGGTGCAAAGGGAGAGAGAAATTAAACTCTATATGGAATTACTAGAGGGTCGTCAAAGAGGAATTGGCAACTTGGAGATGTTTGTAGTTTCTGCTTGGAGGTGGAGGGGATTTATGTGCCGAGGATGCAAGAGGCAGGTTCATGGGCGAGCTGGTCCGCGGGGGGAGGCCCGAGGGTAGCATCTTGTCCAGAAAGAGATGCGGCTGGTACATAGATCGACCTCAGTTTGGTAGAGGACGCCGACGAAGCCGCAATGCGCGAATAATAACAGGTAATTAATGCGACTTTTCAGTGTTATACATGTGTGATAGTGAAGGGGTCGACGTCATTTGATGGCGCAGATCGCGGTCTGGTGATTCTAAGCGGGTTGTGCTGGTGCATCATGTGCATGTACTCCATCCAGTATTACAATTAAATGTACCATTGAATGGAATGCTCTCTTCTATATATGCAGAAAGGATGCCGTCACGCAACTATTCGTCAAGCACCTGTCACTTGCAGCCACACACTACTCCGTATGCTCATCAAAATCGCGCCACTATGGCAGGGGGCTTATTGCTCAGAACCTCGTCAATCTCGCCCATGATCTCCGGCGTCAACTTGTCGACCGCTGCCACGGCCCTGCAATTCTCATACACCTGCTCAACTCTGCTGGCGCCCGTGATGGCCGTGCTCACGTTGGGATTCTTCAGCACCCAAGCCAGCGCAAGCGTACTCAGCTTGATCTCGAGCTTGTCCGCGATGGGCTGCAGCTTGTTGACCTGCTCGATGATGCCGTTCCAGGTATCCTGGCTGGTGCGCTGCCAGTAACCCTTGACGAAATCGACGCTCGTTTGCGCAAAGCGCGAATCCTCCGGAATACCGTCCTTGTACTTGCCGGACAAGATGCCCTGGCGCATGGGCGACCAGACCGTCAAGCCGAGATTGTTCTCGCGATACAGATGGGCAAATTCGCTTTCGACCTTTTCACGCTGAAGCATATTGTACGCAGGCTGCTCCGTGACAGGCCCAATGAGACCCAACTTGTCTGCATATCGCCACGCCTGCGCTATTTCGTCCGCGTTCCAGTCCGACGTGCCCCAGTAGAAGGCTTTGCCCTGGTTGATGATGTGGTTGAATGCTCGGACGGTCTCTTCCATCGGCGTCTGGCGGTCGGGACGGTGGGCGAAGATGATGTCGACGTATTCGAGATCCATCCGCTTAAGAGAGGCATCGACACCCTCGATGATGTGCTTCCGAGACAATCCCTTGTTGTTGACCTCGTTGTCACCAAACGCTTGACCCCAGTAGATCTGTCCCATGGTGTCAGCAAGACGTTCTGTGTTCGTGTTCCGCGATGATTCAGTGACCGCAAGGCAAACGTTGTATTGCTCACCTTTGTCGAGACGACCAGATCGTTTCGCTTCCAGCCAAACTTCTTGATAGCTTCTCCCATGACAATCTCCGATTCTCCCCCAGCGTATACCTCTGCACAGTCGAAGAAATTGACGCCGCAATCATAAGCCGCCTTCATGCAGGCATAAGTGCCCTCTGTCACGGGACGGCCCAGTCAGCTCTAGACGCACCTTTGTCCCCCAACTGACAACATGATCGATATCTTGTTTTCCAATGGAGCAATTGCACTGTACCTCTGTCGACATGGCCACCGTACGTGAGCCAACCTCCTAGAGAAATTGCAGAAACCTGAAGCCCGGAGCGGCCCAAGAACCGATACGTCATCGGCGGCATATCTTGTGGTTTGGACATGGTGCGCGAATTTCGTGACAAGAAGTCCAGCTCCAGTCAATGCTGAAAAGGGAGAAGAAGGGATTGAAACCACTTTAACTTCTTCTTGTTTCGACCTTTTGGAAAAGGAAGGAGCTCGCAGCTGTCTCGTCTGTCTATATACTGCTCCGTGAGTTGAAACTTGAAAGTAAACATCATGAGCGTTCCGCTTTTGCGGGGGAGCGACCTCCCCGCCATGAACTATGTAAATGTCATTGACGAATGCCCCGCGGATAGTTACACCCGGCCCAATCAAGGTGGATGTTTGAAACGAACGACGCCTTGATTTTACCGGAAGAGTCCGTGGTGACAACTGAAGAAAGCCACGCTGTCGACAACGCGGTTGCATTCGTGCTTCTGCGGAGCATGCTCCGTAGAGCTTACATGCTCCGTAGAGCTCACCCCGGCGCGCTGCGCTGTTCTTTCCGAACAATAATGATGCCTGTCCTCTGATACCAGTGTTTTCGTTCCAACAGATTCTGGTAATTGCAGTATATTGGGGGTTCAAACTATCAAGAAATGGTCAATCGCTTTGTTTCGACTAAAAATGGCGAAGCCGGAAACGCGAGGCAATGTACCAGGTAAGGTACCTCTGTGCCACATGTGCGCCACACACGCATTCATTTCCCAACCACTTTTTAGACCTCGTGGGAGGCATCTTTTGAAAGAAACCAGGTATGTCACGACTCACGACGTACCTACATATGTATGTACATCATTATGCGCTGCTTTGCGAGAACAGTACGGCTAGAATTAGGGCAATATGGCATGTTGTACTTCTCTCATAGCGGAAAACAGTCAAGCGAACAGGTAAGTCGACCGACCTTCGCGTAATCTAGGATCTAGGCAGGTAGGGCCCGGGAAAGCTTTCCCAACAACTTAGGTCATTGATTCCTGGGCTTCATCGCCGGACAGTCTGCTTGCAGCTTCACCGAAGAGATGCCCCTCGTGTTCAGATGCACTAGCTGGCTCAAAATCATCACAACAAAGCCGAAAGGCGTCCGAAGCGCCCGGCGCCAACGCCGTCGCAGACTAGTCAAGTCATTCATCGACGGAGCCAATTCCGACAAGTCGGTCTGTTGGACGAGCCCTATGAAAAGGTGACGAGAGACAGTAAGTTCTTCCTCGCTTGCAGCTATGTACTCTCAATCATTATAGACCGAGCATCATACTGTGCTGGTGAACCACAAGTCTTTCAATTGGCATTGCAGCCACGTGGTGCGCTTCTCATCCGTCCCTCCTAAATGCAAATTGCACGACATCCTGACTCCTGAGCGTCACCGTACGGATTCTTGGAGCCTCTGACGTGGCCGAGGTCTCGGAGCCTCCCACCGACTTTCATTCGTCAGAGGATTCGATCCTGCGGCAAGTGGACAATTTTTGAGCTGGTACATACATACATAATAATTGAGTCGCCGCCTCGAAAAACTCATCGCTTCGGTTGGAGTCCTGACAAGCTGCCATCTAGGTAGAGGGCCATCTGCAGCGACTAATGTCCTCTTGGTAATTCACGGTAACGTTGTGCATGTACATTCGCATTCACAGTGCCAATGTGACATTGCATGGTTCTCGAGCATTTTCTTTGATACATCCATACCAACTCCGAGCCATCTTCTGCAATTCCTTATTATTATGACAGCGCATTAGCGCCTGTAGAAGAAGAGATTCGGGAACGAGGCCAGGCCATTTGAACAACAGCAAGTTGAGTTTCACGACGACAACGACGTCAGCAGCTTAATAAGTCAAGACGACAAGATCGGTGCCAGGCTCCACACAATGCACAATTCTCTCTCGAGTCTCAAGAGTCGAGATACATACCTATAATTAGACCAGGGCGCTTCATTATTGGGACTTCATCGCGGCTCGTGAAGCTGACAAGCTGACGGGCAGCAGCGGAAGAGCGTTCTAACTTCTGAGTCTTGACGTAGCGGTTGAGCAGTGAGCATATCCTTCTCAGCCTTTTCCCCGCGGACACTCGTGCTTCGGTTGTGCGTACTGTTTGTTGTCAGGCGAATTCAAGGATCGAAAACAACAAAAGTCGTCGCCAATCGTGACTTGGATGAATTTAGGTGGACGAAAAGGCACCTAATTAGCTGGAGCAATCCGTTATGTATTAGGCCGATCCTGCCCAGGGTCAGGCAGCCGCACGAATCAACCGATGTACAGAGTACAAACAGCAATGTACACATACACATATATCGGTATGTATCGGTACCTACGGAGTATTTACCTGAGGAGCCGCGAATGGCCGATGTCCGTACATATCTGGAGAGGATGCGAGATCGGCTTCAAAATTCGAGATTGACGTACACCGTTGGAGAAGCAACCCTGCTCGCTTTCGCCTCGGCCTTTCGTGTCTGGAGCTTTTCGATAGGTACCTACTAGCCCGATGGGTTAATTAGCAAGAGACTGGCTCCATTGCCGGCTGCTGAGCGCGGCTGCTGTCACGGTTCACCTCTGTGACTCTGTAGACTGTGATTGATCAATGATCAGTGATCAGTATCACACACAGCCAAAGTGTCCAGACTCCAAGCAACAAAGAGGCAAGCCCGCCCCATAGCCCCCATCCACCCCATCATGATCCATGGCGGTTGAGGACACAGTATGTACTCCGTACGTATGATAAGCGGACTCGATTTCGTGACGATTCGCGACGTCGTTGTTGACCGCCTTGAGTCCCTTGACAACTTCCTTCGAAGGCTGACGTATGGGGTGGCTCTCAAGATTTCAATCCGTTGGACCGGGTTCGGGTTTGATCATCCGTTCTGGGTAATTATGTATGTACATACATATGTACCTGGCTGAGAACGTTGGGCTGGCGAACAAGGGACCCCGATTCGAAAGCCAAGAAAGAGAGGGAAAGCACATGGAGCGGCGCATGCATGAATTGAGCACTACGGAGTACGAATGCATTGAGTATGTGTTGTTATTACGGCACCTGTAAGCTGTCGCATCGACGTAGCGTTGATTGTTTTGCGTCTCAAATTTCAATGTTGCCTAGGCCACCGTCCAGGCATCAATCTCAACAGTGTCGGTCTTGCCTGATGAACTTCAGGTACGGTGAGGTACCTACCTGTGAGGAACAAACAGCGCGTGCGTGAGAACGCAGTGGCTGAGCCTCCCGCTCTGTGCTTGGCATTGGTTGGTTGATGCAGCATGGCCCATTCTGCGCAGTGCGTTGCGTATTTGCGGGTCGGCATGTGGAGCGAAGGCCGGCAAGGCCGCGCTTGGTGGGCCAATGAATGAAAACCCGAGCCAAGTCTATTCAATGGACTTTCACTGCCACAGTTGTCCTGATTCTGACTGAACTCAGCCTGTATTGCTCAATTGCTTCTTCCCTACGGCCGCAGTTTACTTCTGCGCACCATGGATTCCACGCGCCATGGCGCGCACGGACCACCAATGGCCGAGATCGCGGTGGTCAACGGAGAAGACAGCGAAGGTGGATCCACGAGGGGTCTCATTGGCTGCAGCGTTCTCAGCTGACAGCGGCAATGGCACCGCTCTTACGGAGTACGGAGTACGGAGTAGAGTGTTGATGACTTTTTAACGGGTTGTAGAATCTGCTACATACATATATGAATCTGCTATATACACATATAGACTAACTAGGTCAGCGCCGCCCTATCCGCCCTATCCGCCCTCACTGCCATCCAAGGGGGTGTTGGCCGGTCTTCTGCCATATCCTCGTGTGATTCAGCACTGGTGTGAAGTCCGCCGACCCCAACTGAACGTGTTGTTGCTGCTGCGTCGTCGGCGGAGGTTGAGGGTGTTGTTGCCAGAAAGGAAGAGATTGCTCTTCTTGTACATGCCGTAACTCACGAGCCGCCCTCTCCGCTCGTTCGGCCGACTCTAATTGTGACTGGTGCAGCACGCCGGTGAGCTGTTGAATGCGTTATTCAGCGAGGAGGAGTTTCTCCGCCTGCTGGCGTGCGTACTTCTCCTTCTCAGCGTCCTCAAGAGCGGCCTCAAGTTTGGCGTCTGTCAGATTGCCACAGCGTGTATCTCCTTTGTAACACCCCTTGCCGCAGAGAACGTTAGCCCTCCGGCAAGAGCAGTTATTAGTGTTGCACGCAGTCTGGCTCTTGCAGCCGCAAGATACACGGTCTCGAGCGAGCGCTCGCACCGCAGCTTGTGGAGGACCAGAAATGGGACCTTGATCAGAAGGCCGGCCGAGCGGCTTCAACGTCGTCGCGGTCGGTTATCTCGTTCCTGGTGCTGCCACGGCGACGGTGAGGGCGGTGAGGGCGGTGAGGGCGGTGAGGGCGTGAGGTCCTTCAGCGGCGCTTCATTGTGCTCTTCGTTGAACTCCATTATGATGGCGGTGATGATAGCGATGGTAGTGATGGCAGCGATGGCGGGTTCGACGGCGGGAAGAACATTGATGGCGGTGTAGAGGAGGTGTTTTTGTGGAAGTCATGGTGCGCAGAAGTAAACTGCCCTACGGCCCGGCCAGTTACGTTCCGTACATAGGTACATACCTAGCACTGAGCGTTGACGCCTGACGGGCGTCTCCTCGCTGTACTCCGTAGCCTGCAGCCGACTCGCTCCAGTGGCCACCAACAGGAGCGCCAGTGACCACAACTGTACATTATGCACTCATTATGTGTGCTACAGCGTGAATGGAGACAACCTGGGCATGTGCTGCATACAATTGCGGGAGCGTCTGAGTCTGTCTCAGTGTTCATGGTTCATCAGTACAGGCATCGTTGCCCAGCCAGTCGTAGAGTCGCAGTGTTAAGCGGAAGTCGGCCGCCACACCATTGCTGGACTTGTTGGCAGTTCAGCCACTCAGCCACTCAGCCACACTGACACCGAGCATCACCAGCCCCATCCGTCCGCAGAGTTTGCCGGAATGCGTCTCCCTGGACTCTCCACTCCACGCCGGGTCTGGTTCTGGTGTCCAACACCCGACCCCAAGCTTCTTCGCCTTTGCATTGCCTGCTCCTCCTCCACCAGCATACGGCATCACAGGCAGACTTTACTTGCATTCCAAACCAGGCACCGCTCTCGCCCAGCTTCATCCGCCCCGGCGTTCCAGAAATGCTTATTTCTGCCTGCCGTTGCTGACTTGCCTTGTCCGCTTCCACGCATCCGAGAGAGAGTCTTGTCGCCTGGCTTGAACCCCCTTTTCCGTTTCCAACCAGGCCAGACTGCACTGTTCCACAGAACTCCGAAACTGCGTGCCTCGCCTCGCCTGTTTCCTTCCTCCGCTTGGATTGACGACACAAGATAGTTTTTTTTCTCCCATTTACTTGGCCCCCTTCCGCCCCTCCCCCTTCGTCGGACGATTTAATTCCTTGGACACGATAATATTCGCCCGCCGACGCACGAGGCCTGCCCCTAGGCAGCCCGTTTCGACCCTCCACCATGGCCTCGTCGTCGTCCAATGTGGTTGGCGTCCACTATCGTGTCGGCAAGAAGATCGGAGAGGGTTCTTTTGGTGTCATCTTCGAAGGCACCAATTTGTTGAACAACCAACAAGTGGCCATCAAATTCGTATGCCAGCCACGCACTCACCAAATCACCGCTGCATATTGCTGGCGGTTCTTGTATGCTCCCTTTGTTTACTGACATGTTCATAAAGGAACCTCGCAAGAGTGACGCTCCCCAGCTCCGAGATGAATACCGAACATACAAAATCCTCGTCGGGTGCCGTAAGCCTTTCCATCCTATTGTGCAACACACTATTCACGGTGGTCACCCTTCGCATTTATACTGACTCTCGCTTAGCCGGCATCCCTAATGTCTACTATTTCGGCCAGGAGGGTCTTCACAATATCCTAGTCATCGATCTGCTTGGACCTTCCCTCGAGGACCTCTTTGATCACTGTGGACGCCGCTTCACCATCAAAACGGTTGTCATGGTTGCAAAGCAGATGCTGTCACGAGTGCAGACCATTCACGAAAAGAACCTGATATACCGAGACATCAAGCCCGACAACTTCTTGATTGGCCGTCCTGGCACGAAAGCTTCCAACGTGATTCATGTCGTGGATTTCGGCATGGCGAAACAGTACCGTGATCCCAAAACGAAGCAACATATTCCCTACAGAGAACGCAAGTCGTTGTCCGGCACCGCACGATACATGAGCATCAACACACACTTAGGACGCGAGCAATCACGACGCGATGATCTGGAAGCCCTTGGCCACGTTTTCATGTACTTCCTCCGAGGTGGTCTTCCTTGGCAAGGCCTCAAGGCTGCCACGAACAAGCAAAAATACGAAAAGATTGGCGAGAAGAAACAGACGACGGCAATCAAGGATCTCTGCGAGGGCTTTCCCGAGGAATTCTCCAAATACCTGACCTATGTTCGCAACCTGGGCTTTGAAGACACTCCTGACTACGATTACCTCCGCGATCTTTTCACCCAGTCGTTAAAGAACACTGGAGAGGTCGAAGACGGCGAGTACGACTGGATGAAGATCAGCAAGGATTCGGGAAAGGGGTGGGACTCCATGAAGAACCATGGACCTGGTTACCTCCACAACCCAAACGTTCGTCCAGGCCCCTCTCAAATGGAACTGCACAGTGGCCTTCGTCCTGGGAATACCACGGCTCACCAGCAAGCACAGAATCTTACTGTCGGCCGCCTAAACGCCGCGCAACCTCCCCCTCCCTCACCGATCAAGCAGATGGGCAACAAGAGAGATCGGCCAAGCGCCCCCGGCGCCACATCGGCACAGAGGCTGAGCCAAGTGGGTGGAATTCGAGGCGACATGGCCACCCCCGCTGGCTCGACTCAAGCTCAGTTCCAGAACAGTGCTCAAAATCTACCACAGAGAGGACAGCAGCAAAGTCCAATGATGGCGGTAAGCCAGGTTAATAACCCTCGACCGGTAGAGCCGAAACCCAGTGGATTCCAAAAGTTCATCAAGACAATCTGCTGTGGCTAGATGCCTCCCACGAGCTTGCGGGATTGCTTGTGCATCTAGTGCTGCGACAACTTTCCAAAGGTCGTCGATGTTGATACCCGGCATTTGCAACCGCTACAGTCTGCTCCTCCTCGCCAAGGGTGTTTCGTAACGAGGACAGCAAAATCAACGTTGCCCACCAGACCGGGGCCTTACTTACTCTTGGATCCAGGACATGACAGGGGCAAAACAATGACAGACTTTGCCCATCACACCAATATTAGAATTCAAAGGCGACATGGGCAGCATGCCTATAGACGGCAACGTAGACAAATCTGGACAATGTGGCGTCCCTACCGTAAATCATACGCGGGTCGAACCCAAGGTGCAAGCACAGTCTAGATTCACATCTGCATTCGACGGTATGCGTTCTGTCCGCTCTGTTTCGGCCAACAATGTCAACAAGAAGAAATGGAAGGAAGATATTCCTCAATTTAGCCTTAACGGGAGTCAGCAGTGCTCTTCCTTCCATCTGGACCCGCGAGATGCAATTGGGGATCGGGACAAATTTCCTATTTTGTTTTTTCCTTCTTTCTCCTTACATTCGGTACTCTTACGCCAAGCATTTTTCCACCCCGAAATCGCACTCGTCTTCTAGAACGTCGCAAGGAATAACGCCAGGCGGTCACGACACAGGTATCACATGTGGCTGGATGCGCACATTATGTCTGGGTTTTCCTTTTTTTTTTTTTGCCTCTCTCGCCATCGGGTTCTACTTGCTCTGCATCATTTCTTTATGCCCTTCTCACATGGACCATCAGACATACTCGATACTCGATATTACGAAAAAAGACACTCTCACTTTTTATACTCACACTCATACATCATTATACTACCGACACACACCGTTACTTAATAGAGGAAACCTGCATGGGCTCACGAGGGTGGAGGGGCTTTTTTCCCCATCCCACCGCGCGTGATACAGAGGGCGTTCAGAAAAGGGGGTTGGCGGTGGCGATCGGGGCATTGCCAGAGGGAGGCGGAGATCGTGTCAAGTTGCCAGAAAAGCAAACAAGTCAAGCAAGCGAAGCAGGGGTTATGGTGTAACAAGCTGGCAAGAATTTATAGGCTGGGTTTGGTGTTTTTCTTATGGCATACATCGTAATGGAGTACAGTGTTTCAATTATTGCGGCGCATTGCTAAGCAATAGTTTGCTTCTCCTTGATCAGTGGAGCAGCCTATGTGAGGTGTGATGATGTTATCGGCGAAACCAAACGTGTGTTTCTCCTCAATTTCAGCATAATCAAGTGCTCAATTACTACTTTGAAACGTTATTCCCATTGAAAGACTGCATTATGGATTCGTTCCCATGCCATAATATTGGGCTTCTACCAAAACCGGAAGGAACCGTGCCTTGCACCCCGCAACCCCCCCTTTTTCATCCGCGCGTAAATTCAACATAACATCCAACCAATCCATTCACAATAACATTATAGAGTCTCTGCGCGCAAAGAACCAAACCCCGAAAAATAAAAGGGGGAGGGGGGAACCTTTCCCATAAGTTGGGGCTGACTGGACAATGGGTCTGCAGAGAAATGGGCCGTGGATATCATCTCTTTTCATCATCAGAAGGACCGAGATCGAAACAAAGCGTCAGCTCACGTGAGCTTCTGCTTGATGAAGAAGTTTCGCAGATGCGACAATTGCCAGGCACACGTTACGCCAATCACAACCAGCTGAATGATGATCCAGCGAACGACTCGGGTATTAGTATCCTCGGATTGGTCCCTGAATTCGGCCTCGCGCTCCTATTATGATGATAAAGATGGACCCGTTAGTAAGGGAAACTGACTGGCTGCAGCCCACGGAAAGGTGAAGGGGGTTCGTGGAAAAGGCTTACTCTTTGGAAAACTTGCTCCCTTCGAATGTCGTTTAAGCGGGCATTCAGATCATGGACTCGCCCTGCAATGTCTTCTAGCTTTGCCTTGTCGCTGCTTTCAATAGTGCCGGACTCGCCAATCGCGAGGTCGAGCTTCATCTTGATGCCCCCGTTGGGGAGGTGGGAGTGTAGCCATTCGGTGCGGCCGCTGGTGGAGGAGGGGACGAAGCAGATTCTGTGTTCGCCGGATTGGTGGGCTGTGAAGGTGAAGCGGCCGGAGGAGGTGCCTTGCTGGGAGACGATGCGGTGGTCGTTGTCGAAGACTTCCTGTTGAAGAGATTGTAATGAGTGCATAGGTCTTTGCTATAAAGAAAGCCATGGAGAGCGGATAGGATGGGAGTGGGAGCTGGAAGCAAGTACGTACATCGACGGAGATATACACACTGATATCGTTGTGCTGTTGCCACGCGTTGATTCGGTCGTCGTGCTCTTCTGCGACGTAATGTCCCACGACGAGGGTATCCTTGGGAAGTTCCTCGAAGAAGCACTTCGGCGTGGCGCCGTCGATGAAGAAATACAGAGCCTGAGCGGCCGAAGCCAGCGACAGGAGAGGCAGGGCGAACTTCATGGTTGTGGTGGGATCGCAAGACTGTAGAAGACCCCTTGAGTAGGTTCCTCTAGTGTGGTCGATGGCTCAATCTCTCCTAGCTCAGCTCCCCGGGACAGAGAGATTGGACGGCAAAATTGAAGGCGGCAAGATAAATTGGCGATGCGATGGGACCGATCACCAGGGAACGAAACAACTTGGTGTCACACAACTTTGAAGCTGCCACGGGTCGAAAATGCGGATCGGGACCTCCTTTGCGGCTTACCGTGTCAGTCTGTCGGTGGTTGTCTGCCCAGACTCCAGAGCCAGCACTAGCCAATCAGAAGCGCGTCCGGCTGTCAGCGCCCCCTGGCCACAGCACAGTAAAGGTCACGTGCACGGCGGTTTTCAGCGCATGCCGACGGAGACAAATCCATATGATCGCGTGCTCTTCATTCCGTCCAGACCGTTCGCAGCATAGACGTTTAAAGCCGAAAGTTCCAACCCCGACGACAACGAAAGCCCTTGTCAAGAAACTCAAACACACCCGCCTACTAATCACGAAGAGACCACAAATGCAACTCGGGACCTTACTTCGCCTCCGGAGCAGCCGCGTCATGACGCGGATATTCAACCGTGCATGAAACTCCGTTCACGAATAACGCATTGTTCCCAAATCTCGACGATCCAGACGAATCCTATTATTACCGATCACACCGCGCGCACTTGATCCAGCGCGCGCACAGCTATACCAAGATGACGTCCTCTGATGTTCGCGATGTCCTCAATCTAGGCGACTCATCTGGGTTGCGACCATCCAAGAAACAAAAGCCGACGGGAGCCAGACCGAGTCTCAAGGGCCTAGCGCGCGAAGTGCTCAATCTCGGAGGCGATAATCCGATTGCGATTGTTCCGAAAACCACACAATTCAAAAAGCGCCGATTTGCGAGCCGGAAACCAGCTGCGAAGTGGGAACTGCTCCCATTTAGGAACTCCGGGCGCGATGACCAGAGTCTGGTGCTAAGGCATTGGAGGCGGAAAGATTTGAAAGATGAGGAGGCGGCAGCAGGGTCCGGAGACCAAGGACAACCGCAGCCATCAGGCCCTGGGGAGCTCGAGGACTCGATATTCGCCAAGTTCAACGTCAAGATCCAGGTGCCGCAGTATACTGATGACCAATACGCGATGTCGCTACAGAACGAGGACTGGACGAGGGAAGAAACGGACTACTTGATGGATATGGCTGGCCAGTTCGATCTGCGCTGGACCGTCATATGGGATCGATACGATTGGACACCTTCGGCTATGAATGGGGAAATGGACGTAGACGGGGATGAGAGCAAAGCCGTTGTGCCTACTTCGCGATCGCGGTCGCTGGAGGACTTGAAGGCGAGGTACTACGAGGTCGCAGCCAAGATGATGGTCATTCAGAAACCCCTCCAGTACATGACGCAGCAGGAGTATGCCCTCCACGAGCTGATGACGCATTTCAATCCTAAGCAGGAGAAGGTACGCAAAGAATTCGCCGTCAACACGCTCTCGCGGTCCAAGGAGGAGGCTCGCGAGGAGGAGTCACTGCTTTTGGAAATCAAGCGCATCTTGGCACGGAGTGAACGCTTCAACGAGGAGCGGAGGGAGCTGTACAACCGGTTGGACTACCCCCGGGCGGAGACGGACATCAGCAGTTTCAAATCGTCCGCTGGCCTGCAGACGCTACTCCAGACCCTGATGAATGTGGACAAGTCCAAGAAGAGGAAATCCATCATGGGCACCGAGGGAGCCAACACGCCATCCGCCGGTAGCGGCGTCGCGGCTGCAACCGCTTCTGCTGCCGCAGCTGCGGGTGCAATCGCATCAGGAGGCGCTCAAGCATCAGGAGCATCAGCAGGTGCTCAGAATCGCTCTTCCACCGGCCCCGAGACCAGCAGACGGGACAGCGCGGGTGCCTCTGCGGCAGCCACGCGTGACTCTACAGCCGCGACCTCCACGCCTACCACGACCGGCAAGAAAGGGCAGCAGCAGAACCAACACCATCAGCAGCAGCAGCATCTTCAACAGCAGCAACTACAGCAGCAGCTGCAAGAGAAACAACAGGTTCCTGAGCGCAGGAAACTCAGCAGCCAAGAGGAAGCCATCTATGGCGTTACGCACCACGACCGTCTCGGGTCAGGGCCTACCTTTCGCACCGAAAAGATCAACAAGCTCTTCACGCACAAGTCAAATCAGCAACAGCTGCGCATTAATAATACCCTCAATGAATTGGATGTGCCTGCCAAGCTCGCCATGCCTACTGCTACTACTACTGCGCAGTACGAACAGCTTCTCGCGGCGGTGAACAGTCTTCTCGACGCCCGCAAAGTGTCCGACAAGCTCGATGGGGAGATTAAAATTGAGCAGGCCAAGAAGGCAGAGCGGGAGAAGGTACACGGTGCGACACCTTCTGCGTCGGGCTCGGGCGTAGATAAGAAGACATCTGCGAAGGATGAGCACGCGGAGCAGGATGACGACGACGATGATGAAGAAGAAGAAGAGGAAGAAGATGAAGATGAAGACGAGGAGGAGGAAGAAGGTGAGGAAGAGGATGATGATGACGAAGAAGAACAAGAAGAAGAAGAGGAGGAGGAGGAGGAGGAGGAGGAGGAGGATGAAGATGACGAAGAAGAGGAACCTGAACCAGACGATGGCCAAAAGACCAGCACCTCCGTTTCTATCCCTATACCGAAGAAACCCAACAGCAGCGGCAACGACACCGAAAATCATGGCCACGCCACGGCCAGCAGCGTGACAGTAGCCCAGTCTGGGAATAAAAAGGGGGATTCACAGGCAGAGAATACCCAGGATGCCAGAAAAGGGCGTGTACATGGACAGGGGCAGAAGGGTGAGGAGGAGGGCCAGACGCTCTCACGGTCGGCGAGTAGTGCGTTCAAGCGCAGCGCGAGTGTGTTGAGCAGTGGGAGTGATGTGACTGTGAAGAAGATGAAGAAGTAACGTAACGGTCTGCAAGCAGCAAGAAGGGCATAGGGTCAGGCATCTGAAATAATGATAGGTTATGAAGGATACATGGGTTAGATAAAAAGCACGGGTTGAAGAGGGAGGGGGCGGCTTCCTCGTGGGTTATAGAACGGAGAGCGGAGAGCGAAGAGCCTGCAGGACCTTTGCAGTAAGGAGGCTTTTTCTATATAATATCACGGAACGGGGTGAAATAAAACCTCGATGCTTCTTCTACTAGTCTTGTAGCCAGCCAAGAGACCAACGCACACTCTCATAGGAAGAGATACTAGCAAGCCATATTTCGAGGAGTTGGGGACTGGGTAGAAATCTTGAGAAAAAACAGTGGCCACTAGTCTTTGTAAGAGAACCATGAGGTTCAAGATCGACAGACGACGACGACACTTGTACCAGGTATGTAGCAGCGAGTCGGTCTTTTTGTAGTCTCAGGAAAAGTGTGAATTGCCTATCGTAGCTTGGAAAAAAGTAAGATTCCTACATACTAGCATTTGGAAGAGAATGACACATTCATTCCAGATGTTGGCACTTATTGCGAAACTGGCATACGGACCACGGTACGTGAGCCTCTGGCCCCTCAAAACCCCCTAGAGGCTAGTATTGGGAAACTAAGCCTTCTATACCATACATAACGTAATTCGAGCCACTGGACTGTCATTCACCATTGCTATTGCCTTTCCATCCTCATGAGCCAGGCAGGCGTGATGGCTCCGTCACAAAAGCTGCATTGATCAGTTGAGTAATCTGGCAGCACTGTGGTCACGCGGCTACGGAAGGGGTGCATACCTTAGGTAGGTATGTCTCTAGCATTGCCATGTTGCGCTACGGCCCGCGGGAATTGCTTCATGAAAAGCAGACAAGAACGTCAGTTCTGTCGGGGTTTCTGCTGGGTATTGCATTGTCTCTTTTAAGCTGTGAACAACTACCCTCAGGCGAATAAGCACACTACGCACCTTTTGCTCAGAGGAGCTGGGCATTCTCAATCGTGGTGCTCAGCCTTCAGGAGGATGGATACACATAGATGTTGGAAGATTTTAGAATCTTCAATTCACATCACTGTCAAGCGCAGCATCTGAGTTTCCCGGGTTCCCTCTCCCCTCGGAGGTAGTTACTGTTCAACACACACAGGCCTTGGCCCCCTTCGATGCCAAGCCAATTATTCAACCAATGCGCTACGCGCTGCATACTTTTACTCAGATGGATCGCATGACTCCCGATCGTCCCAGTACGACCTCACGAGTCACACGTGAGGTAGGTAGGTAGGTAGGCATACAGCATAGTACATACAGCATCTCAGACCTCAGTACTCACGTATCGCAGTTTCTGTCCTCCGGGACCGGCCCCTCGTTCTTTGACTTAGTCCCCGAGACTTGATCGGGATTCAGGGAGCCGGAAAAGAGTGTAGGCACTGCGGACAGAACTCACGAGAATGCTCCGAGTCGGCGAACTGAGGCCGCGCATACGATGTGTGTGTGTGCCTGGCATGCCGGATCAAGCGGGCAAGGAAGGCTAGGTAGGCCTACAGACAACAGAACTCGATTGATTGATGGATGGATGGTTGTATGTAAGTCGTCACGTGGGCGATCGTATCAAAGCCGGGTATGGTACCATTGGCACAAGTGACAATGGCGGCGAGAAGAAACGGCCGGCATAACTGAGACACAACGGCGAGAGAACCGCGACACAGCCGCGAGAATCAATCCACATACATACATACATAGTGAACCGCAAAGCAAAGAAACCCTACCCGTGGTGTACCTACAGGACGGAGAGCATTCTGATCTGAAACATGCTTCGCGGATATGTGCAACGCGGGAAGCTTAGTTACCCGGCGGCTTGGCGAGGCTGCTGGGTTGCATATGGAGTACGGACTACGGAGTAGAACAATGTAGATATGTATTTGTGTTTGTGTACTGTTCGCGTGTATATAGGTATATAGCGGCGGAAGAGAGCGCGTATGTATTCTGCAGCGGGGTATCGTGATGCTGTGTTTGGTTGATTCATCTACAGTATACACGAAACTGTCCAGAAAAACGAAAGAAAATAAATCACTGTACGGGGTAGAGAAAAGGACAGGAGAAGGGATACGTAATTGCCGGATATTAACACGGGTATGGAACGCCTCAGAGGCCGGGTTACGGGTATGTGCGGCACGTATCCGTAGAAGTGCGATTGCGGAAGATAATTATCCCCCCTTTTCTTCCTTGCCGGGTGAACCCATATGCCCAGATGAGCACATGAACAAACAAAACCTCCGCGCCACTGATACGTACGATCCGATGGGGGGGGGGGGGGGGGGGGGGGGGGGGGTTGCTTTCCAAGTCACATATATGTATGATATGTACATGTTTATTCCGTCATACGCACGAACGAATGAGTGTTGACTGGCTGTACTCCGTAGAGTAAGACGCCAACAGAGAAGCCAAATCTGCAGACATGGGCGAGCGACGCAGCACGCGGCGCTACGTTTCAAAAATAGATGAAGCGGCTTCGCTATAAATACAACAACGAAGCTTGCAGCTTGCAGTTTATCCTGCGTTGGGCCACTAGGCACCACGGATGTCAGATGCTGGCTGTGCATCTACGAGGTAGAGTTTAATTCGCGAGCACATCGGCCAATCAGCGGTGCATATATCTGCATAGTCTTCATGTCGTCGAAAGATACCTTCGGCACAAATGTGCAACGGCATGAGCTTTGGGAGGCGGAGGGGGGCAACGTGATCAAAAGGCCTGCAGCGCGATGAGATGCTGCTTTCACTTTCATGCAATCACTTTCATGCAATAGAGATGAGACATCATCTTCTTTGAGAGTGGCAGTGGCAGTGGCAGTACGTCGCGTGGTGGACTTATCGGAGCGGTCAACTTTGAAGGGCGTTCGAGCCGGCAGGCTTTCAACGGGACGGCAAACGCGATCGGTGAATGTAGTATGTAATGTTACAGGTATGTACGCTGGCCATGAGGCGCACAATTCTCGGGTCCGGGATGCTGAGGCATCGCATTATGTTCGGTATGGCATTGCAGTGTGCACAGTACCTAGCTATGGCTGAGCTTACGGAGTATCGTAGGTATTGTTGCAGATGTTGCAGAGAGAGGACAAACGCATTCTTCTGTGCAACACACATGCCGATCATGTCGGTGCTTGCCGGGTAAAGACCCCGCGCGCAGAAGAAGGCATCGTGGCTGTCGACGTGCATGAGGCCGGCGTGGTCCTCGGAGAACATGAATTGACTTTTTTGACCAGATGCGCTTGCCGCCACGCCTCAAACGCAAAAGAGCAAACCGAGAGAGTGTGTTTTCCCCGAGAGTGATCAACGTGGCGCGGAATAAGCTTCTAGTGTTCGGCCTTGACATCCCTGCCTCCGAGCGCTTAAAACGTACAAAAGAAAATAAAGTGATGAGAAAAAATACCGGCGGCTATTTGCTGTCCAGGTATTTGATTGGTTATCGGAGCTGGTCCGTCAAACGAATCCGTCTCGATGGGGGGGTCTTGTTGTGTACCTCGAGAAGTGGCTGGCTCTCTTCCCGCGAATCTGAGCGATACCCGACAGGTGCAAGGCGTTCAAGAGAGTGACCGGTCGTAAATAGAGTGGCATTCGTTTTTTTTTTTTTCTCATCCGTCGTCATCATGAGGTATGATTCAGTCCGAACGGACAAGGGGGAGTCGGTATGTTCTGCGAACCTGTACATATTCGCATCGTGAATCATGATGATCGTTTGCTCTGGGCCTATGCTGTATTATCCTGTATAGCCTGTAAGCCTCGGAGCATGCCTCATTTGTCTTGCTGACGGGAAATGAATCAGACTCATCATCCTGGCCCAAGATGGTCTGGTGACTTGTGTCCAGAGTACATAAGGCGAGGCCGAGGGCCGGCAACAAGGCTGGCCACGAACAAGTCGCATGCTTTGAGCTCCGAACCATGGGAAACGTGATACGTGCGCTTGCGTGATTGTCTGATGGATGGAAAGGCAGGAGGGCCAGCGTTGCACCGGCATCCCTGTGCGGATAGGATTTGCCGATGTTGCTGTCGGCGAATCCCGTAGGCTGTTCGCACCATCAAGCGCCTTGATAACCTGCAAGACGGATGTCGTCACGAGATCGTTGACACGCTGAAAGGCTTGATGACGTGAAGGCGGAGTTATATTCCAATCCAATTTGACCTCGACACAAGCAGTGGCCTACTTTGCGAGTGATTGCGAGTCAACTGCCGCCGCTCTCGGCTCTCCTGCGGCTGCGGCCGTGACCCTCCGCACTTCAATATACAATTCGGTATATATAAGTTATAAGTTACAACTTACTCCGTACGAGTGGGTTGATTCGTGTCCCAGGGCCTCACGATGACACGCTGCATGCAGAAACAAGCAGAGACTGGAAGTGAAACAGGATGAAATGGCCGTCGCCGTGGAGTCGTCTCAAGCGCTGACGGCTGCACTGAGCCAGGAGTCAGGACCGTGCTGCCGTCGGACTCTCGTCGTCAGGCTGTACCTACGGAGTATGTGTCTTGTCGTCACAGTGCAGTTCTCTGACTTTTCCGTGTGCTCACGATAATTATGATGATCACTTACAACGCGCCTCGTGCATACTGTTGTTTGCGAGAAAAGAAAACAGACACCCTGTTTCATGAACTGACACAAGCACTTGGCGTCTGTGCGACGGCTCAAGGTGCTTTGAAGTTTGGACGTGTGAAGGCGTGAATAATGTGCGCGAATAACATGTGTCTCTGTTTGCGTGGCTACGTACCTAGGTACATAGGTACCTACATTAGGGGTACATAGGTACATAGGTACTTAGCTGATTGCTGAGTGTGGGTCGTGAGCGGAACTGGCGTCTGCAGCCGCGACTGTCATGAATGTGATACGAGATCGAGCTATCTTTAGGCGCGACCTTCAATTTCACAGCGCCCACCTGAGCCAAACTAGTCCATTCACAGCTTTCTATTGGACAAGGACGCTCGTCGTGCCATACCAGGGTCCAGTTGCCTTGGGAGGAGCTGGGGGGGTGGCGGGGAACGAACCAACTTCCGATTGAAAAATGTAGAAAGAGAGTGCCAGGGCCCAGAAGTCCTGGCATTTGACGCGAGAAAGATGAGGCAAACAAAAATCGTCAGACGAAACCTTTGTTGTAGCAATTTCATCTCGTGTATCCTCTTGCGTAGTACGAGATGTGAGGTACATAGCGACCACGTACGTACCTGCGTGCAGGTTCCGAACTCGCAGGCAGAGCACGGCGAGATGCAAGAAGAATAAGCCTGCTTCTTTCGTGCATGGTTTGCCGCTTGACTTTGCCCTCTGCCGACCCCTGGACTTCCACTAGTCGTGCCATCCGTGTCACTGTACATATGGAGTACTGCTTGCTCGTCTATCGGTTAGCCGGGATCGGGCCCATGAGCCATTGCCGTCTTATGCATGCATGTGTAGTCTTTCATGGGCCAGTTCTGGTCAATTGGCTCATAGGTAGCTCATAGCAGAGGATAATACAACGACAGAGGCCCGTGACAAAGCGTCTCTGAGCAGCGCGCTCTTCAAGCTAGAGACTGAAATTGTTGTACATACAGAGTACATACGTACATACGAATACATACCGAATCAGGAGATGCCCCCATGCAGCGGAAATGCGCGTCGGCCTGAGGCCGGGGTTTCATACCATCCCGGAGCAAAATACGACTCAACTTGTCGAGAGAACCGGCGTTAGGTTGCTGCATAAGCCAATCAGTGAATCAGCATAATGATCTCCAACAGCGGGCGTCGCCGGAGTCTCCGGACTTTGTAATACATACTAGGGCATCAATAGGTAGGCCGTGCAAAAAGCACATGGGACTCGGGAGAGCTCTCAGTATGAACAGAGAATGAAAGGAGGTCCAACATAAACGTAGGTAGGTATCATGTGACATGGGGACACTTGGAAGTTGGCCGGGGCCATAATGGCAGGAACTCCGTGGGTAAGGAAGAGAAAGATTGTTTGTGCCGAACTGGATTGATTCATGACGACTGTGCATCAGCATTTCAGGAATCACTCCCGGCTTCGTCACCTGTCAACAGCTGCCAATCCTCAAGAGTTCAAGACTCACAACAGCGGTTGTCTGCTTGTCGCGGATGTGCAAATTGTCTGGTGGGGAAAGCTCGGGTCTGTCGCGGCAAACACGGCTTGCTGCGGCCACACCCCGCTCAGCCCCGCGGTGTGGATAGTAGATAGGTACCTAGGTACCTAGCTAACAGACGCAGCGGCAGACCGTTTCTCTCGCTTCACGCCTCCTGTCTCCCGCGCTCGCCTAGGCCCGTGCCATCTCGATTATTTCGCCCCTCCAACTTCGACCTCACGTCTCGCTTTGCAAACGACGGCCGGCCTGCTTCAAGCTCCAAAGGTTTCATCTCAACGGCTTGTCGACGTTATTGATGTTGTTGCCGTCGTTGACGTCGTGGTCTGCGGTTTGGTTCGTCAAAGCCGAGTTTCGACCGTCCGGAAGCTCGGGTTCAGTTTCAAAAGAGTGCTGCTGACCAGAGTTTGTGAGTCGTGACTACCTACCTACCTACATACCATGATAACAAGTATAGTGAAGCCGAGCCACACCAGGCTGGCAGCTCGGTATCGTGGCCGGTGGCCATACCAATTCGTACTCCGTAGAGTCGAGAAGTCATGGTTGCAGTGATGCAGTGTCGAATGCGGTCACGATGCGTCCGACGCATGCCGAATTACGTTCCCCGATTGTGTTGGTGTGTTTGATCAACTGGAGTCTGTGTCATCTTCAATCTTCAGACGTCTGCATGACACGCGGACGAATCCCTAGCATTGGTCTCGATTTGCTAAAGATGCCCTTCACTCGGCTTCCGCATCCGCATCACGATGCACAACTGTCCTGCGAAGTGGCACCGGTGTTTTTGATTAAGTGAACGTGAAGCCGTGTGCTCCACCTTCTGCTCGTTTGCGAATCTCTCACGCCTCCACGATCTGCGGCCCGACTTGGCAAGGCTTGTAGACGCGCAAAGGCGAGGAAGCATGGGCCCGCCGGCTTGGATCACGAAGTGATGGATACAACCGTGACCACCGCCATCAAGCCGATTCGACGGGCCGCGAGCCACCGAGATGAGATGCCTAGCTCGGCCGAGAGTTGCGTTGAGAACGAGGGAGGTACGGAGCATGTTACATGTATGTACATATATATGTATGTGTACAATAATGCACGACACCCAGCAAGGCCGTCGGCTTGATATTGGCAAGGACCAAGTCGACCACTGCGTCTCCGTAATACGTATCGACAACTCCCAACGGCCTTCATGGTCCGCCCGTCATCCAATCACGGATTGTCTCGACAAGGCAGGTCATGCATTCCAGGCAGCCGACACGAGCCGACAGGCGCAGCTGAGCCAACCAGCTGTTGCAGCTGTTGGACCAAGGAAGGGGTCACGTACCTTCCGGGTGTGTGCGCGTGTTGCTCCTGCCGCAAGACAAGCCGCGGCATGCACCTATCCATGCAGCATCCATGCATCCACTCCGTGCATCGAATTCATGCGCCCACCCCTCCTGCGCAACGGCGACCCACACGCAGCGGCCATGCTTCCAGATGCGCGTGAGCTGCAGGCATGCCAGTCCTGCTGTTCAATGCTTCCCCTGCGCACCCCCAGCGCCCAACTTTCCAAGTGATGCCCGTCAGCCGGGCCCAGCTGGCCAGCAGCTGGCATCCCTGCCCCACCCCTCCCCCTGGCGCCCGCGGTGGGGTCGTCCCCCAAGCGCCATGCCGCCCGATAGATGCAATTTGGCGGGCAGAAAGGCGGCGCTGCCCCAGTCAGCCCGTTCGTGTGCGCCTTTCGTGTGCGCCTCCAGCGAACCAGAAGCGCGGCGGCCGGGCTTAGCGATCGTCTCTTCACTCCGTACCTCTCGAGTCTCCTCTCTCTAATTCGTACATTCGCTATACGCGGCGCTCTACTCTGTACTTCGTCAAACACACCTCTCCGTGTCCAGGGACCTCCAAGCTCTCGCATTCTTTTCCCTGCGTTTGTGTCCAGGGCCTTGCCGCCTCGTTGCCTGCACAGTGCACACCCTTCTTTTCCCTTCTCTTCTCTGAGAACATATCTCGTGCAAGGTGCTGGACGCCGTCAATTAGTTACCTGTGGGACGCGCTGGAGTTGGCAGCACCATAGGTACATACCTCTATCCCCCCGAACCAGACCTCGACGGGCTCACATCCCCAGTTGGAATCTTTTCTCTCTTTCTCCCACCTTTTCTTCTTCCTTTCCCCTTGGAATAAGAAAATCAAATACATACAGAAAACAGCCGCTCCTTCTGGTGCCAGCTTTTCCTCCGGAATCCGGAGCAAGTCACCGTCTTCTGAGTTCTCTCGGCCAGGCTCGCCCTTCTTTTCTCCGTTTTCTCCGTTTCTCCGACGAGTAGCCGCGACGGCATTGGTCTGTCGCGACAAGGCCTCATCCCACAGGAACGGAACGTGGACAAACCCAGTCCAAATCACACACCTTTTGGACGCCCTCTTGCCCCCATTGGCATCGTTGGGAAGTCTGCGAGGAGGCGTGGTCGTGGCGAGGTGAAATTCCGAGCAACACCAGTTTTCGGAGCCTTCTCTGACCAATGCAATAATACGCGGTCACTTATAGATCATTCTCCGGGCATCGCTCCCTACATTTCACTCCTCCTGAGCGAGTGCATTGGGACGTCCAAGAAAGGATACCAGTGGAAGCTCTGAAGTAGCATACGGCGCCTCCTGAGAGAAAGCCGAGAGCCCGAAGTTTCCAAGCCGGGGGCTGGATCCCTGACTGGTAATGCGAATGCGAAGCGCGCCGAAAGACCTCCATCTCACCGAGGCGTCTAGCTGCCGTTTCGACTTTCTACTTTGGAACACTTACACATGATCATCAGGACATCGCCGAAGAGTGAACTCGTTTCGTGCATAAATCGCTGCGCAACGCACAACTCATATCGACCACCTTTACTCTCAACTTCCTCGACCAAGCAGGCATTGACAAGCACATCCAGAACAAGAACAAGATGTCAGCGTTTACGGCTCTGAACGGAGGCTCTCCCAAGACCGCTGCATCTTTCGGAGACAAGAGCGTCAAGTCTCACGCATCAGACGAAGAAGAGACTCAAAGTCGCAAGTCCCCCAACACCTCTGATTCGCTCCGCAGAGATAGCGGTGTTGAGAGATTGCCGTTGCCGTCAGAAGACTTGGTCCACGCAGATGTGAATCACAAGCGCCAACGGTCACTGTCAGGTTCGACTGCAAGTCCATCTAGGCCGGCTCACACGCCAGAGGCGACACCAATTAGGCCACCAAGCAAAACTCGAAAGACAACTAAGAGTCCTCCGCGGGAAATCATCAGGCAGTTCAAACGAGAGGGCCGAGATCAGGATGTTTCTTGGCCAACACGGCCTGACCCGCGAACCGAAAGAAATGGCTACGATGACCAGCAAAACTCTGTGTCGCCCCCACATCTTCCTCATGGACAGACCGAAAGTCAAGTTGGCGATGCCCTGCAGTTGGCATCAGGCCAGCAGGATCACAGCGACTGTACCAACACAAGCCCCGACGCCGAGGATCAATCCGTCGCAAAGTTTGGTAGCCCTTATGAGGGCGAGCAGCGTCCAGACTCTGTGCTCCATCACGATCCCAAGAAGCGGAAACGAAATTTCAGCAACCGCACAAAGACTGGTTGTTTTACTTGCCGCAGGAGGAAAAAGAAGTGCGACGAGCAGAAACCCGAATGTGAGTTAGTTACAGTGCGCGCAGCTCTTCTTGCCGGCTCTTCCGCGTCCGTTGCAGCGCGCTCGACTCCTCCTCCTTGGCTGACATGTAGACACGACAGGCAGCAACTGTATTCGGGGAGGCTTCCTGTGTCAAGGCTATCCGCCCCAGAGAGGTGCTGGCTGGCCTCAACCTGACGCCAAGGCCCCTGCAGTACCGCTTGAGTCCAAGGACCCCTCATACGTTCCACCCGGAGCGTACGGGATGCCGCAGCAAGGTACACCTGGGCCACAGCAAGGTAAACTTGTGCCACAGTCGGTGAAGCGGGAGCCCCTTCCTCATTCTCGCGGCCAAGCCCTTCGCATAGACACGCCACAAGGCAGGCCCTTGGTGATGACAGACGACGACCGGCCAACGGCAGCATCGGCCCTATCAACCACGACGGGTGGTGGCGCGTCCGCTGCGAGTCCCGAGAACAAATTGTCCGCCATGCCATACAACTCAGGAAACGCTTTCCCTACTCCCATCAGCGCCAATACCCAAGGTCCGCCCTTTGGTGAAAGAATGGGCAAAGACTATCAACGCGTTCCCGCTCTGCATGATCTTGGCCGGGGCAACGAGCCCGAGAGACTTCATCCGGGTAGTCACTTGCCACAAATCAACATCTTTCACCCGAATCACACAGGTAGCCCGCCACCTCATCCGCATACTCCGTCTTCCAGTGTACAGGCTGCGGCTCAGCTGGCTCTATGCCACCCTCACTCGCACTCTCACGCCCACGGTCACATCCACTCGCATTCGCAGTCTCATCCGCAGTCCCACTCGCAATGTCACGCCCAGCCACCGCCTCTGCATCAGCCCCTGGCCCAGTCTCCCTACTCTCAGCGCAGGACGCAAAAAGAAGAAATGCTGTCCGGACGACAGTTTTACTCCTTCGACAAGGAACTCTGCCTAGAGAGAGAACGATGCGCCGCCGCCTGCTGGAAATTCAACAACCTGACCTCTCCACCCACCCACGGTGTATCTCCAGACGAACGACACCGCCTGTTCCTCGACATCCTCCAACCACGAGATCCCGTCCGCGTTTTACCCTCGGAAGCCTCTGCCATGAGCAACGTCGGCCGCGTGGGTCGCAACGTATCAGTAGAAACACCCTTTACATGCGACTACGGCTACAACATCACGATCGGACACCACGTTGTCATTGGGCGCAACTGCACGATCAATGATGCAGGCGAGGTGAAGATTGGGGACAACTGCGTACTTGGGCCGAATGTTAGCATCTTTACGACGTCGTTGCCTATTGATCCGAAGATTCGTCAGGGGGGGCAGGGGCCGCAGCTTGGATGTGCGATTACGATTGAGCAGGATTGTTGGATTGGAGGAGGGGCTATTATCCTGCCCGGGAGGAGTATTGGGAGGGGGAGTACGGTTGGGGCTGGGTCTGTGGTTACTAGGGTTTGTTTACCTTTTCCTTCTGTTTTTCAAAA
>SRPX01000143.1:42500-52317 GCA_018360215.1 Claviceps spartinae | reverse complement strand
GCTGCATCGGCGGCAGTTCAATCGACGTTCGTGGTATCCGACGGCCATCAGAGTCTGAATAATATGCCTGTCATGTCGAGCGCGGGAGGTAAGAGCAAACGTTAGCTTGGGCCAGGGAGCAATCGATTCGACGATTAACCAAGAACGAGAGCGAGGTAGCGGCACATACACCATCTTTTTCCGCATCACGATCGCATTCCACGGCATGGAGCTCGGCTAGAGCTACTGCAGCACCAGCAACTCCAAGAGTTGAGCCTCTACCACCTGTAGTAGTGTACTCGTCGCTCCGTCTAGGTGTCTCGGAGTTCCTCAGTCCGTCGTGATAGTTGTTTCTCGAGTCGCGAGATTCTGTGTCCACGGTAATTAGCTACTGTACACGGCCCTGGCGCGAAGCGGAGGATGACTAGTCGAGGACGGACCTTGTTCCGCACGGTGCTCTTGAGGGGGGGTGTTGATCATAAGCAAGAAGCTCTCTTCTGTGGCGGGTAACTTGGGGATGTAACTCTCCGGATGTGCTCGACGTATGTGTTCCTGCATGGAGCGGTAACGTTTTTCCTGAGGTGAAAGAACTTGTGTCAGAATCAAGGTCGAGAACCAGACTGGAGTGTACCAGAAGGTTGCGGTGAAGTCGGCCATGGCGGTTTACTGCCTCGGCACGACTGCAATAAGATGCCGACGAAGAAGGTCAAAAAAAAGAGGAAACCCCCGAAGACTTACACCAATGCATCGCTTGCGGCAATTGGAGCCATCTTGGTTCTTAAGCGGACAGGCCACCTCATTGTTGTTATCAGTGATCGAGAAAGAGGATGTCAAAGACGAGCGAGGCGGCGGCATCTTGGTAACCCCCACCATGCGAGATTGTTGAGACAAGAGTAAGAACCGAGTGCGAAACGAGACTCAGATTTCGACTGTTTTCCTTTTCGAATAGGACCTAGATTTGAGCGCTGTATCTGATCAATTGAGTAGGAAGACAAAGCTACGTGATGCGTTCGCAAAGCAAGCAAGGTGGCGGTGGTGCAAAGGGCAAGTAGAGGAGGCGTTCTCTATGGCACTGGGAGTGAAATGTCGTGTAGAAAGGGTACGATTTGCAGCAAGATGTCTCGGTCCCGGTACGTCGGATGAAAGCAAAGAAAAGGCTGATAGTATAAAAGGTAAACCGCAGCCGAAGGTAGCTGAATATGAAAATCGAGGGTAGGTAAAGGGCTTGATAGAGGTATGTGGGCTATAGATGAGCAACTTGGAGCCAGAACTGGAGTAACACTTGTTCAGGCAACTAGCTCTAAGCCATGTCGAGGAGAGCGAGTGCTGAGCAAGAGGTTTAAGTTTCAGGATGCGAGTCTGCTTCAAAATGCGCACGAGCAGAAGAGGAAGAGGCAAGTTCGACGCAACAGATAAGCTTTTGGACTTTGCCACTAGAGCTTCAAGTGGCGGCGCGAGTCGGGATGGGGCTTTCGGGCAGCCAAAGCCGGAGACGAGCGGACAGGATACCGCGGGTTGCAGGAAGCAGCGTACAAGCGCTTTTAAGAAGAGCCCTTCCGGAAGACGAGGGAGTGCCAGCAGCGGGAGAACAAAGCAGATTGCGATAGAGGAGTGAGGAGGACGAGGTTCAAGAAGACGAAGACGAAGCAAGTCGCGAGCCGCCTGCCTGAGCTGAAGAACGGGTGGGGAGCGGAGGCAAAGCACTGCCGAATGAAGAGGAAGGAAGACAAGCGATGAGCGATGGAGCTCCCGATGCGTCAAGCGAACATGCGATGTACGAGCAATGCAATGCATAAGGCAAGAGCTGGCCGGCCCTTTCCTCTTTGCTACTAGAAGCATGAGAGAGGAGGAAGGATTGAGTCTAACAGCGAGCTTGGACTTGAGACGGCTTGGACTACGTCTAGCCTTTGGGGCAGGAAGGCAGTACCTTTGGCATCGAGAGCTTCAGCTACACGTACTGTAGAGTGAGACCTCGGTGACCTCGTACGGTGCGCCTACTCGTCGACTGGTCTGTGACCTGTCTGTCTGCACTGGAGGAACCGGCGTCGGCCGAGGCGTCAGACGAAGCGCACTGAAGCTCCACCACGGAGCCAGGCAGACTGACTCGGATTCGCTGCCTAAGGCGGGGCCCTGACGTCGAATCGCAGAGGCTAGCTGACGGTGCCGCCGAAGTGCTTTATGTACATCTGATGAGGTATGTATGTACCTATGTACTTTGCTGTTTCCCATGGGCCATGCTACATATCAATCTTGCTATATATCTACCGCTCGGCCTTTTCTGCTGCTATGGCTCGTCGAGGTACCTAAGTCTGTTCACTGGAACAGTGAAGCAAAGCGGCATGCAGCATCGAGCTGCAGGCTCTTGCCCCGTGGGCCGTACCTAGTCCGTACGGAGTACAGCTGAAGAACTTAGAAGCTCATGCTGGTGGATCCCGTGAGCTTGTGGCATCAGCATGGCCAAAGCTGCCAAGCTGGGGCCAAGGTGGCACAACTTACAAGCTTCGTCAAGCTCACGCCGAGCTTCGTGGAAGACGGGCCAGTGCGATGCCTACCTGACCATCGAGGAGACCCCGAAAACATGCCGCGAGCGTGGCGCTGCCATTGGCTCACAAGCGCTTTACAGTCGCCAAGTTGCGGCTTCACATTCGGTCCACAATTGGCGCAAGATGCTGCTCTGGTTACCGAATGTGGGGAGAGGGGATGAGAAGCTGAGGGGCTCCCGGCTTCTCCAGCCTTGATGACCCTTATTTCAGGCTTGTGGATCGTGGCCTCAGTACATACTCCGTAGTCACCATTTGGAGTGACTTGTCCAAATTAAGATCAAGTTCAGCGTGAACAGGTCTGCTGCAAAGGGACAGCTGTACCGGGCCTTTCGAGAAGCTGCATCGCCATGAAGAACATGAAAATATCATGCAAAGACAAGCGGGAAAAGCAGACGTCACAGCTCCGATAAGCGATATGGGGCGGGAAAGCGAATGAGAATGGGTGCCTTTTCTGGCTAATAAAGCATCAAAGCTCCCCCGGCGGGTCCGGACTCCGGCCAAGACCAGAGTCACCAGACAAACCTCAAACCGCCACCCGAATGACCACTGAGTCACACTGACCAGTGACCAGACCCTCGGAAATCGACAGTATTGCTGTGCGTAGCTATTTCCACCAGCGCCCACTGCCCAAGCTTGCTCCTCCCCATTGCTCAAGCCCTTTGCTCAAGCCCCGTCAATGCCAACTTACGGAGTATTTTTTATGAGGTAGAGCATAGTAAGTAGCTGTTTCGCCACCATTTGGCTTTGACAAGCTCACGGTGCTCACCTAGGTGCTTTGTGGGCTGTAGCTGGTTCCAACGGAGCTTTTCTGGACAATCCTTTTCATCTTACAAAGTAATTATTTGTGTCTTCCCTCCCTTGGACGTCCTTTCTCGGCGAATTCGCCTCACTTGGTGTTTGGGCTAAGAGCAATAACAAATCGACAAGATGCTGCGCGCAATAAGCGGGAGTTTTGCAATGCAGGGCAAAGCGCGCATGCAAGGGGGCGTACCTTGACTCAAGGTACATGTAACACCACCACCTGATATGTACGGTGTACAACTCAATCTAGATGGATCGTGGCTGCAAGTCCTGGAGCACTGCAAAACACGTTGATCAGCTGACTGCTTCATGATTGACTTGCCAGGCGGTGACTCTTTTCCGGCAGCTGGCAGGCTGGCAATTTCTCTGGCTTGGACAGCTGGTATGTGGCTGCAAACCAACCAACCAATCATCGGATCACTGAGGCACTGGGTCACCATTACCTCGACGGGTTTGGTATGTCAAGTATCGTCAACAATGAAGGATTGGGGAAAGGGCAACTGAAGTGAGACACTTGTGTCGCAGAATATCGACTCGTTGTTTACGCGCCCCAAGTCTTTCATTTATACCCGGAGCATGTATCAGTCAAGGGAGCAATACGCCTACTCCAAGATGCGCTCCCTTCGTTCTCCTCAGGACGACTCACCTCTTACTCTCTCTCGCATTACTCTTTTACTCACTGTAGCGGCCAGATCCTAGGTATGACTTGGAAGAGATAGACTGACGAACTTCGGCCATGGCACTCACCATCAAGCAACTCAACGGCGATGCCTCGTTTCTGCTCACCTTTGAAAGAATCGATCCGTATTCGCCAGACGGGACGAGCTCCGCAGAACCGTTCCGGATCTTGCTCGATCCTTGTCTGGCACCGCCGAGCTCTTCTTCTCCGTTCTCGTCATCGATGGCTCCCCGAACTCGGCCGGCATGCGTATCACCAAAGGACGTGCCAGTACCAGATGTCATTATCATCAGCAACAGTCGCAGTGCGCATCAAAACGAAGCCACGTTGCGATACTTTGCGCGCGGAGGCGCCAAACCGCTGATTCTCGCCGAGCCCACGGCCGCCAAGGTGATGCAGAGCTGGCGGAACTTCCAACACGAAAAGGTGACGGCCCTCCATCGGTGGCAGGACCCTCGACAAACAGGCCGGAGCACAGTGGTGAGGATCCCCGTCGCAGCCAGGGTGATTGGTGACGATGAAGGGCTCGTCACCGTCGCGCTCATTACGCAAAAACGAGAAAGAAAGGGCCTCGGCTCAGCAATAGGCATCACGTACCGCCCAGCTTCGTCAGCGCAATGCCTCTACACCCGCCCTGTGAGCACCACCGTCTCGAGTACCATCAACAACAGACACAGCCGCGGCTCCGCTCCCTTTCTTGCGCTCAATTCTCCCACTCTGCCACCTCTACCGGCTTTTACACCACTTGCGCCTCCGGCCATCAGATCCACGGCCCAATGCATCCGGCCCACGCGCTCCATGGCCTCGCTCTCTCCCCACGCCAAAGACCGCGGCGTATCCATCATTTTCTCCCCTCACGGGATTCCCTATCGCGAAATCGAGTCGTACGCCACGTCTCACCTCCTCGCCGAGGCAGCTCTCCCCCTCACTGTTTTGCTTCACAGCTTCGACACCGTCTCCCGGCCGTGGTGGCTAGGGGGCACTCTCACCAGCGGCTTCGAGGACGGACAAGAAATCATTGCCAAGCTTGGCGCTCGGGTCTGGATCAGCGCCTGCGACGCCGACAAGAACACGGCTACCTCCAATGGCCTCATCCGGCGCTTCACCCGTCGCAGAAAGTACACCCGCGATGAAGTCCGGCGACTTGTCAACGCGCCTGGGCCGGGACCTCTAGAACGGCAAGATACTCACCACGGGCGGCCTGAAGTAGGTTCTGGGCGTCATCGCAAGGCTGAGCGTCCGACAGAGGTGCTCGCTTTGCAAGTCGGCGAAGATGTCACGTTGACGAGCGAAGGGGTCTGGCCTGCGGATCAGCCTGTGCGGGAGGATGATGCGACGAGGCATTTGGGTATTCGGCTTGTTCCTCCGCGGGTGTCGGATTTGTTGGCTGCAAGGACGTCGCGGGGGGTTTCGACGAGGGGGCCGGCCGCTGTGGCGGTGGCTTGACATGATGGAAGTCCTGAAAGTCGCGTCCCGTGGTGTGTGCGTGTGTGCTTCATGTAGCTTTTCTTGTTGTGGAAGATTATGGTTTGCTGCTTTGTAGATTGGGACACGAGGGCTGCTACATACCTAGATGTGTGTTCATCCTCGGTTTCTTCTTCTTCTTCTTTTCTCCTTTTGGCCTATATTTTCCATCTTCTCAAATCCCGTTCCTTCTTACCTTTATCTTCTCTTTTAATCCTTCTTCAACATATACTCTTCTTCTCCTTCTCTTCTTTCTTCTTTTATCCTTTCTAGATACAGCAGCAAGTGGCCAACCGCTCACGATTCTCCATCCCACACTCTGTAATTGTAATCAATTTCTCTAGTGTAGCAATTGTCATGATGAGCATGACGAATAGTTGTGTATAAACTAATCACATGAAACATTGCCAACCATGTACCAAAACTCTCCGTCCACAATGTACCCGATTAGAAATCCAATCCGCTTCCCGAATCTTCTCCCCACAAGTAGCCCTCATTTCTATCAGCCTCAAGCAAGCCTGCCTCCAGCCATACACGCACGTATACATGCATCACAGCAAAATAGTCCCCCCCAGCCCCTCCTCTCCTCCCCTGCGCCAGTCTTCCCCCGCCACCCAGCTTACTTAAGCTGCTTCAAAATCTCACTCAAAAAATCCTCAAAACTCAACGTAATAAAACCATCCCGATCATCATCATACTTCTTAAACACATCCGTCATCCTCTTCAACGAAATACAACTCTGCACAAACAAATCAAAACTCATCACCCCCTCCCCCCTCTTATCATACGTCCGGAACAGCAACTCCACAAACGAAGGACTAAGGCGATACCGAAACGCAATTAGCGCATCCGTGAATTCCTGCAAGGAGATGTTGCCGCTACGGTCCACGTCGAAGCGGTCAAAGAGGGTGCGCCACGAGGCGAGGAAGGACCAGAGGCCGCAGAATTCGTCAAAGTTGATGGTGCCGTTGCGGTCTGAGTCGAACATGCGGATCATCATGCGGACGGTTTGGATGTCGAAGGCGGTCCAGTCGCCGTTGACGAGGGCGGCGGAGAGTTCGCGTTCGGAGAGTTGGCCTGTGCCTGTGGGTGTGTCAATATGGACCTTTTTTTTTCTTTCTTTTTTTTCGATTTTTCTTTTTTCTTTTTTTGAAGACGTTGATTATGATATGATTTGTTTGGTCTTTGCTGATACATATGTTTAGGGGGGCCAACGTACCGTCCTTGTCTACTGCTCGGAATAGAGGCAGGAGGGTAGGATCGGAGCCCGGCCCAGCTGGGGGGGTGGGTGGTCCTGTATGGCGTCCGGCGGAGGACTGAGGAGACGGCCGTGGTGGCGGTGCCCCATGCCGGCCGTGATGCGAAAACTGCGTGTGGAGAGGCGCGGGAGCTGGTTTGTCGTGTCGATGCATCTGAGGAGGCGCGGATCCGGGTTTCTGTGCGCTTTGTCAATGACAGTACGGGTCTTGGTTCAGATTTTCATTCGTGATTTCCTCCTTCTCGCGCGGGACAAGCTCTGTGAGTCTGTACTGCTGTGCTGTGTAGTGTAAAATCGAACAGGATGACTACGCGGGCGCGTGTTGTGTTTCCACTTACTGGTTCGGGTTCGGCGAACCTATTCAGAAAAGTCAACGATTAGCCTCTCTTACAGAAAACGTTTCCTCGCAACTTTGTTCCTCCTTTCTTGTTCTTTGAAGGGGGCTGGTAGATAGGCTGGTCTTTTCGCCCCCTGAGCAGCAGCGCAGGCCGCACCCAAAACAACAGAGATATCCAATGTCGCGACAGAGTATGCCGTGATATAACATCAGGAAGACGGCTCGCAAAGGTTCATAGAGCACCTACCTTGGCAAGGCATCCGGGTTGGAGGGTCTGTTATACGCCATGGCCACGGAGGATCTTGGATCGCGCCGTCGTTTGAGTCACGTTGCGCGCGCGAGGGGTTCGGATAATAGTGAAAAAATCGACAGGTCGACGCAGCCTAGGTCAGGAATGTCGTCGTGTTGCAAGTTCGCAGTCGCTTTTCCCTTGATTTTTGTTTCTTCGTTGTCGGAAAGGAGTCGTGATCTGCGGTGCCGGCCTTTGGGTGAAGGAGGGGCTACACTGCTGTGACAGCTGGTCGACCGTCTCTTTACGGAGTATTAGGCGAGAGGAGCTGGGCTGGACTGGGCTGAGCTTTTGCTTACGACGGGGCTGACGGTCGAGAATGAGGGAACGTTGTGTGCAGTGGGATGCCGGGCAGATTATGTATGTGTAGACCAGCGGCGCAGACTGTGCAATCTCGTTGGATCGCGGGACGAGATTATGCGCCAAGCATTTTGACTGTGTCTGCCTCTTGAGTCTTGGACCCTGGGTTGGTTGGTTTGCTGCGACGTACGGAGTACATACGGCTGGCTGCGGCCTGCCGGTATGTTACATGTAGGTTAAATACCTACCTACCTACTCCATACACTACCTATAGGTACCATGCAATCGTGATTGGTTCATCGCGGTAATTGCCGCTTTTCGGTCTGCCGTGGAAGTCCTGACTCCTGCCAGTGCCCAGATCACAGTTCTCTCCTAAGACGAAAATGTTCGTTGTAAGTCAGAGCACCGACATAGGATATACGGAGTACATATCCCTCGCAATACGAAGTAGAGACTAATCTTCATACACTTGTTCCATGTCGACGTATGATACATCATACGCATGACCAAGACATACGGGTAAGACACCCTCGCGGCCTCGCCATTCAGTCGCAAACGCCAAGACCCGTTTCAAGAACCCCACAGGAGAGAGAAGACGGCAGCCACTTCCACTCCACTTGGGTCCGACTTCCAACAACACCAACATTTGAAACCCGAGGCTCATCGTCGAACCTCACTACTCGCCCTGGCTTTCCTCAAAATCCGCCACAGCAATGTCCGACCCAAGAGACGCCTCTGAAGAAGGGCCACGCGAGTTCTGGCTCTTTGGCTACGGGTACGAAGCTCCTTTCTTAGGTATCCTCTGTGAGAGGCGCCGGGGATTTCGGTCTTATACCCCTGCTTGCATGAGTTGACGCGATTGTGATCATTGTGATCAAACAGGAGCTTGATCTGGAAACCACCGCCTCATTTTGGTATGGATTTTTGTCTTTTCTTTTCTTAAGGTTAGGAAGGAAAAAAATGTCCTTGCACGACTTTAGCTCCTTGAAACCACCAGCTTGACCATAAGTACACGGGAAAGAGGAAGATGAGGGACAGGGCGTATAAGGCGCACGTAACCTGTGAACTGACCTGTGAGTGTGTATATTACATAGACAGACGAGTTCCCGGCTGGGTGAACGGCTATGTGAGAAGATTCTGGCAGGTATGTTCATTCCATTATTCATATTGTAGTCCACGGAATCTCACATGTGCTTGTCTCGGCATATATCGTACTTACTTACACCACGCGTAGGCCAGGTTTGTCCCACATCAACACACCATCAACATGTTTTTATACACTTCATCCTCACTCTTAAAGATTGCCCCCCTTTGACGTATAAATTCCCCCCAAAATCAGTGAAGACCATCGCGGCACACCCGAATCCCCCGGCCGCGTCGTAACCCTCCTCGAACGCACCTACTGGGAAACCCTAACCGACCACCACGACACTGCCCCCAGCAGAGTCTGGGGCGTAGCCTACCGCATCCTACCGTCCCGCGTCGCCGAAGTAAAAGACTATCTCGACATTCGAGAAATCAACGGCTACTCCATCCACTACACGCCCTTCCACCCTGCGGATGGGTCGCCCGTCTTGGAAAAGACACTCGCGTACATTGGCACCCCGGACAATGCGCAGTTTGTTGGGCCACAGGATCCAGAGGAGTTGGCGAGGCACATCTGGAAGAGTGAGGGACCGAGTGGGCTGAATAGGGATTATTTGTATGGTTTGGATGAGGCGCTGAGGGGGTTGTCGGCGGAGAGTGGGGATGAGCATGTGAGTGATTTGGCGAGGCGGGTGAGATGTCTTGAGAAAGGGGAAGGGGGGTCGTTGTGAAGTTGAATCGGGGGATGGTGATTGCGAATTGAAGCACGTGGGCGCTTTTCTTTCCCCATTTCGTGTGGTGGAGAAACTATATGAAAGGAAGGGAGAAAAATGAAGTATGCTTGTGGCTTGGAAACGGCTTCTCCCTTAGATACTAGAGGGCCCGTTCGGGATGAACGCGAGGGTTGCTGGGAATAGACGGTACATGTAGAGCAGCAAGCATCACATTGTTCGAACATTAGGTATTCGAATCATGACCTGTTATATCTTCGTCTGTACTTTTGAAAAGAGCTGACCCGGCACATGGGCCCAACGTCCGATGAATGCAGTCGACATCCCGACACCTTTTTACACCCCTGGCA
>SRPX01000143.1:0-37500 GCA_018360215.1 Claviceps spartinae | reverse complement strand
AATCACAATGAACGTTGTCTGGACATCTGACCGTGACATGCAGAATCATTTGACTCAGTTCAACATCGATTCAAATCGAACGATCACACGGGAGGCCATATTGCTGTTGAAATTGGCAAAGCTGCTCATAGCGGTCTAACATTATGACTTCCAGACGAGAGGCCGTGGAGCAATCCAAATTTTCAGTCATCACGCGTCGGAAGATTCGTCATCATTTGCAATATCGATACCAATGGCATCTGAGGAAGTCTTTCCTTCTCAGACGCATCCGTGGTCGCTCCCCCTCATGAGCGTTGTGTGGCGGTGTCTATTTCCAGGGCTTTTCCCTGCACTTCAAGACATTCATACTGATATTTCCCGCTGGAATTCTAATGATCTGAGGGTGCTGACGCCGCCCGATTTCCGTGACAAACCGGATGTGAAGGCTATTCACCGCTCATCGAGCGAATCAAATCGCTGTACGGCGGCGAAGAGAAAGATGCGCCACGGAGACTATGATGGTGGTGGCCATGTTCTGTGATGGTATCATACACCCAAATATCCAAATGCTATATATGCATTTAAAGATGTCATTGTGCTGTGTCTTGCAAATGTTCTCAAAGTGGATGACGATCCGGGCATAAAAATGTCATGGGCCTTTGCTCGTAGGCTTCTGTAGGACAATATGAGTGACCCTTTTGGCTGGCAGCCGAGAAAAATTCCAAACACGGCAATTCTCCCTTCTACGAAGTATGCACATACATAGGTATGTAAGTATGTACAGTGCCAGAGTGCCTACCTACATAAGGCACCTATGTGGTATCTTCTGGCTGAGCAGTGAGAGCCTCTGTCTCACCGGGTATTTATGGGGACAATCTCTTATGTGATCTCAGCCGGAATATATCCATCGTTCCCGTTTCCCCGCCACGGAAGTGATCCGCTCCATCGGTACCGTCAGCATTGACCTCGGCCCACGATGACGTTCAGTCTCTCCGACTGTCGGGTGGTCGTTCTGCGTGACTCAAAACGTGTTGTTATTCCCCTGATGACTCGACCTGAGGGCGATGAAGAATAACTCACTTGCGAGCCCATATGTCCGCACGCGAATGATGAGCAATGCAGCACTGTGCACAGCTAAATGGGAAGCAGAAAATAGATAACGCGTCTGTCCAGCGGTTGCGCCTGCATCGACCATGTCAGCTGTATGAAGCAACATTTGCCTCACACTTACCCATTGCAATGCAAGATCTGCCTGCCAAATACCATTGACCCTTCCATCCAGAATTTAGTGTCAAACTTGGTATCTGGGGCAACGAATGTTGTGGTGGTTGGTCTTATAGACTTATACCACCATGACGCGCAATCGCGACAAACCATCATGACTGCACCTCACGCTGTAGCTACGGGAAGAGAGGCACAATATCGCGATTTGATCGAAGTTCATGCATCTACAGCGCCGATAAAAACAGTGAGATCACCGTCCAACCTCAACTCACCTGACTACATCAACCCGCTAGAAGGCTGGGTTCGTTGAGCGAGACATGTCAGCAAGTATGCAACCCATCCCTGTCGAGTCTTGGCTTGATCGCGTCCAGGAAAGTATCCGTGAAGATAATGCCGCAGAAGACACAGGCCCTGGAAAGGATGCATCAGCCCTTGGCGAATCTTGCGCCTCCCCCACGCCGCTACAAACTCAGAATGATGACGCCAATTCAAGGTCGAGGACGGCGCATCAACTTGCCTTCGACCTGACGGCATCGGTTTTGCAGCAATCGCCGACAGGCTATGACCATGATCCAGTAGGTGAGCTGCGACACGCACATTCGACTCTGGTGCCGCTTCGAGAGCAAGAACAATATGAGCGCCCATGGGTCGACTGTATTTCCGTAACGCCTGAGCCCAGTGACTGCAGCAGCCCAGTCAAGTGCGATGAGGAATTTGCCCGCAAACCGCGACGGAAGACGCGACAGGATCGATATGACCCCAAGACGAAGCCGGGCTCGGACAAGGTTGAGAGTCACCACCGGGAAGATCACCAGCAGCGAGCGGGTCGAAAAGCCCGGCGTAAGAACGAGTTGCGCAGCGCAAAGGAAGTCGTGAGAAATTTCACTTCGAAGAGCATTCGCAGGGATCATTTGATGGTAAGCGCGGCTTGAAATTCCATAGGAAGATGAAAGATGAGTGAGGGAGAGTGAGAAGCGAAGTTCGCACGCCATCAATGCTGATCAACTGATTATCTGATGTAGATGAAGCCTTGTGTTGCGGGAACCGACCACGATAGAGATATACACGCGCGTGAAAGAGGAGGTGTGTAGTTGGAATTCCGAAACCAAGCGGGGGTGCATTTATGGTCTAGGTCTAACATCTGCAGCTGTTGCCGATTTGTTGTCGTACGACTTTCATCTAGGCAATGATGGCTTTCGCAAATCTCACTCGGGTGTGCTTCAACCCGCAGACGTCGGGAGGGTGGATGCAATGTGTCCAGTTCATCTGGTTCGCCGAACTGACTCTATATGTTTACCAGTTGGGACTAAGCGGACCGGCATGACGTGCTGTTCAGATTGGCGGGATACTCGAGACTCTCGCGGAGTCGATAAAGGGGTGCAAGTCGAACTCCCTTGTGACACGACCATGGCGCAGACGAAAGCCTCGGCATATCGCAGTGACGTCCCTTACAATTTGTCTCTGGGCCGCTACCATCCATATGAGCCCGTATCTCATAAAAATTTCTCCCAGCTAAAGCATTGGCCGATGTTTCCGGCTCCCGTTGCGGTCTCTGACTCCCGACCGCGGAACGCGGCAGCATCTTATCTGGAACCCCTGGACCATAATTTGGCGCGTCATGATGCTGCTCAGTGGACGAGGCAAGAACATGGTGTATCAGGTCCATGTGAAGGGGCAACCACGACTCTAGAGCCTCTGGCCCAGGATATGAGACAAAACGATGTTTCTGAGTGGGCGAAACAGCCAAAGGGTGCAGCAGGTCCTTGTGCAGAGATGTCGACGACCTTGGAGCCCGCAGCCCAGGATAATAATGATATGACGTGGTGCGATGCTTCTCGGTGGGAGAAAAGACGGCATGAGGTACTAGGTCCACATGACGAAATATCAATGACTCTGGAGCTCGCTGCCAAGCGATCGCAGCCCTGGAAACCTCGAGGTCTGAGCTTGTTAAACGGATACGCAGCAGAACAACCAACCCATCATTCCATCCAAAACACCGCACCGTTCGACACCAAAGCGCAGCAAACGAAACAGGACTACCCAGCTTTGAGTGTCCTTCGTTCTCACAGATACAGTACAGCCACTTCCCAGGCGCAGAATACTGCGTCCGAGCATGGCATCGGCCCATACATGGACTTGGGAGGGGGCCATTATCTAGATTTCGGGCGCCTTAGGGATCGTGGCCTTCCTCGAGCGGAAAAGGTGCCTAGAACTTCTCCGGTGCCACAGACGGCCTTTCCCAGAGTCCAATGCCAAGTTAACTCTTTTCGCAAACGGGCTGGAAGGTTCAATGACGAAGAAGGGAATCAACGGCCGAGAAAGCGTTCTTCTCGGCGGCCAAGTCAGGTATCGTGAGGAGTGGGCTCATGCACACGCGTTCATTGACCTCAACTGACGTGAGTCGATTAATGATAAGACAAACAGATTTGCTACAATTGCAATGTTTTTGGCACTTTTAGTACTTTGGGCAGCATTTACGCTTTTTCTTCACTTCAGTTTTCGAACGCTTCGATGTACAACTGTGTAAACGGCGATGTTTTCATGGCAGCTGGAGCCTGGGAGGATAATACGACATGTGTATATTAGTCAATGGTACCAAAATTGAACAGTCGATGAGCAGTACTGCCGGTGATTCAGGCCGACTAGTAAATAATTCACTCTGTACCTATTTTACACGGCTGCGATAGAGGCGCTGGACTGCGCATCTAAAGTTTAAACGGCGCTTCTGTTACTCCGTATGATTCCCAGGTTAATCCACCTTTTCCACGCTTACTTCTTCGCAATGCTTCCAGTGCTTCTCTTCACTGCCCAAGAATACCAACACAGCGTCAGCGTAAGCGCTTGCAAACGCATCAAGACTGTCCATCAATTGTGCGTTGTCAAAATCCTGCTAGCTCAGGCACATTCTGGTCGCGAAGTCAGAAGTAATTTGGCCCTGATAAACTACTGTCACTTATTGAAACGAAGTCCAAGGCAACCCCGACTATCAGCAAGGCAAAATACAAGGAGAAAACGCGGAACTGATGATCAATCGCAGAGATGTCATTCATCTGCAGCAAAAACTTCGTTTCAATACCTATGGCGCCGAGATATCAACCCATGCTTTCGTGGACTTGCTGTCTAGAAGTGAAGACATCTCTCACTTCGGCATAGATAGAAACGATGGTACAGGAGAGATGTCCACGAAAGCATGGGCTGAATGTCAAATAAATGCCTGTAGGACTGTCACCCACTCTACCATTCTGCCTCCAAATCGCTTAACATGATTGATGAAACCCTCAAGAGGTTGATGCGCTACAACGGCTGAGCGCGCGCGGCGCAACTTCCAGTTCCGGGTAGTTCTTCTCTATCTCAACAAGATATTGGCTGAGAGAATGTGGTTCATTGTTGGCTGATCTGGCGTCGGTAGCATACAAATCTCCCGAACAGAGGCAGGCGCTCGAGAGAATCATGAACGACACAGACCCAGCGTTTGTCGTCGTGCTGCCGACAGGAGGTGGCAAGTCCCTGCTATTCATCGCACCTGGGCCCTGCGTACTTGGAAGACGCGGACATAACAATCGTTAAGACACCAGCTGTGCGCCGTAATCGCTACGGCTAGAGACATAATACATTCGTCCACGAAGATTCGTTGTGACCGTCCTTTCTCGGCCATACGCGCGGAGTAGTCGAAGAAAGAGTCATACAGCTTGTCGGGGCTGATGATGACATCATGACAATATCCGCCGAATTCTGTAAGTCGCGAGTCAATTCGACGGCGTTAATGCCGCGGGCTGTTGCCTCGCTCAAAGTTCCGTGTTGCTGAGCTGACGATACGGAACGACGACGATTGTCATGTCAGGCCCGTGAAATCAATCGCAGCCTGCGCAAGGGTGGTGCCTTCCCCGAATGTGTTCCAAAAATGTCTTCTGCGGCAATACCAAGGACAACATGGCCGATCGAGATCCAAACAGAAAGACGGCACTGGACCACTATTATAACGATTTCAAGCATGGTTGGGTCGACGGTGGTAGCGATCCAACGTTGGACGGCGTGCAATCGACTTTGCTTGACCCTAACAGTCTCTCGCTGCAGCTTAAATTCGTTATGATAATGATCAAGTGCCGTTTTTCTGTTTGGATCTTGATCGGCCATGTTGTCTTTGGTATTGGCGCAGAAGATCTTGAAGCATTCTTCCGTGCTCATCATGACTGGAGTCACGAGAAAAAGTCGTTTTCGCTTGTCGAAGGAGTTGTCGGATCAAACTTGTGCCAAACCAACTGGCTGTCGCAGACCGTTTGCAGAGTGTCGTACCATTCACCCCAGTGGCTCACGCTCGAGAGAATTGTCAGTAGTGGCGGTTGACTTGTCCATTTTGGCGATCGAGGAAAAATGTGAGGCAAAAGAAAGAAGTTGGACGCCCACGTCCAAAGAAGAATATGGTGATGCGAATACAGGTAGCAGAAGTTACAGGGGAGCTTAGTGTAGACTTCCCGGGCTCATGACTTTGACACAAAACTGTGATTGCATTGTATGGAATCAAGCCATCTACAGGCGGGAATGGAAGAGTCTTTTTATTAGTTACAAGAGCCCATTCCTATGACTTCCTCAGAACTTAGATGATTGGCCAATGGTTCTTACTAACCTTAGGAGGTACATATGTAGGTACCTTAGGTACCTTGATATCCGAGGCTCGAGCCCCACACCTTAGGGTGAGTACCTAAGGTACATCAGGTACTCAGACTCTGTACCCTCACGTTAGCTTGTACGATCGGCAGCTACTCGACGTACCATTGCAAATACCGTAAGCTAAAACTACCTAGGTAACCCCTTAAACTACATAATAGGAGTTTCCACTACCCACTGTTGCACAACTATGGGAGTAGGTACATATTCAGGAAAAGGGCTGTGACTCGCATGAAGTATGTAGGTACATGTAACCTCGGTGTCGCGGGAATGCCCCGGACACAAGTATGGGGCAACCGGATCGGATTATCCCATCTCCCACGTGAGACAACCTGTCCTCTGGCCAACTTTAGTTCGTCGCCCCGTCATCCAGCCGCCCAATCGCTGAGCTGCATTGGACCTCGACGTGCCTGGTGTCAACGTGTACGGGTGCGGCTTGACGCTTGACAACGACAGCGAGCGACAACGACATCAACGGCGACGACGACAGCTCACAACTTGACTTCCCACGTTGTCCTGCGCGGGCGCCCGATCCTTCCCTCCGACCGACCCGAACATCTACGCAGTACTCCGACTCTCTGATCATACGAATTATCGCTCATCATATATCCTGGCCGTCAGAATCCCGACTCCCTCCATCAAGGGCTAGCAGGCCTCAAGAAAGAGAGCCATCGACAGATTGCGGTTCGAAATGGAGGCGCAGCAGCAGCAACAGCCGCAGCAGGCACAGCAGGCAGTGCCCGGCACGCTGAGCTGGCGACTGAGTTCGCATCCTATTACGTTGCTGACGTTTTTGGCGTTCAGAATATGTATGTTGTCTTTCAGCTTGGAGGGGAGAGGGGAGGCAAAAGAGAAGGGGGAAGTAGATGAAGAAGAGGGGGGGGGGAGTAAAAATCGGAGCGTTGGAAAAGAAAGAGGGACATAAATAGAGGGGGATAGCGAGACCGACTTGAGCTGCTTCGGTTGAAGGAAGCACTGTCTGCCCGAATGCTTAATATGTCTGGCTAACCTCCCCCTTCTAGCAAGCATTGTAGTCTACTTCTTTGGACTTTGGGTCAGCTCAAGCATGTGCGTCTATTTCGCTTTCCCTCCCATTTATTCCTCGTTATCAAGACACGGCGAAAGTTGGAAGGCCAGGCAGAGTCAAGAGGACAGGAATCGTCGGTAAAACAACGGTACTAATAGCTCACAGGGTCATGATCTTCATCATCACCATTCTTCTCCTCGCCGCAGACTTCTACTACCTCAAGAACATCGCCGGGCGTAGACTTGTGGGCCTAAGGTGGTGGAACGAGGTGGACGTCCAGACGGGCGAGTCCAAGTGGGTGTTTGAGTCGAGTGACCCGAGCACCAAGATGGTCAACGCGACGGACAGTCGCTTCTTCTGGCTTTCGCTGTATGTGCAGCCTTTGCTTTGGATATTGCTGGCTGTTTTAGCGGTGGTTAGGCTGCAGTTTCTGTGGCTGCCGCTCGTTGGTATGTCACTTTTGCCTCTTCCTCCTTGGTTTTTCCAGTTTTCATTCCTTCTCATCTTTCTCCCCCCCCCTTTTTTTTTTTTTTTTTTTTTTGGCTTGTTCCTCTTATTTCAGTCTTGTGAGTGAATTTGCATGGATGCTGACACCACCCAGTCATCGCGCTTGTCCTCACTATTATGAACACGCTGGCGTTTTCGCGCTGCGACAAGTTTGGCCAGGCGTCTAACTTGGCGGGTAGTGCGTTGGGAACGACCAATTTGGCGGGTACTATCGCTAGCAACTTGGCAGGACGGTGGTTCTCGCGTGGCTAGGTGCATGTGTTTGTCGCGCGGGACAAACGCTGAGCCATTGATTTCTGTCTGGCTTTGGATGTTGGCGTGCTGCGGGGATTTGGCTGGGGGAGAGGGATAGAGGAGAAGCTAAAGCAGAATTTACGTTGTCTGGGATAGGAGTGTGCGATTAAGTTTGAGCTATTAGTATATCACTGTGATCTACGGATCACTGGCCTTGCTTTTGTCTACTTGATGCGTATGGGCATGGTTGCATGAAGAGAGGATGAGGCAGCAACGCAATGCACTCTCGGGTACCTCAAGTTGCCTGATGCCGCGCTTCGAAGCCTTCGATGAAAATGACCAGCACGACTGTCCACAACACATGATGCAGCGCTGCAGCACACACTCCACAAGGTGTGGTCGGTTCAACAAGGAGCAACCCGCGCCGAATTCCATTCGAAATGCATTATTTGGTAGAAGCAGCCCACGTCAACCAAAATCGTCCTTTCTCTGATGAGTGCCCAATTCCACCACGTCACACGTGCAACCCACTCGCACCCTTTCAAAGACTATTGTTCTTCCGTGCAATCTCATCATCCAACTGCCTCTCCTCCTCTTCCCAGCGCCTCCTCTCCTCAGGTGTCATACCCCGCTCCGCAAAGCTGGCTGTCGCCGCGCGGGAAGACTCTTCATTCTGTTGTCGGGGCCGGATGGGTACGACTGGTGAAAGATGGGCGGAGTTGGGTGACTGCGGAGAATGCGGAGACTGCGGCGACTGAACCGACTGCGCGACGTGGGTGGTGCTAATCCTGCGATCGTCCATGAGCGTAGTAGCCTTGTCGTTCGACGGAGATTCCTGCTGAGGAGGCCTATGATGGCGGCGACGACGATGCCGGGCAACTAAGAACCAAATCGCGGTGAAAAGAATAATGAGAGCGATGGTGCATCCGGCGGCTATACCGGCAATAGCACCCGTTGATATAGAGGACGCATCCGCCAAGTCATCGTCCGTTTGATTAGGCCCCGTGTCGACCGTTGGAGAAGAAGAAGACGAAGGCGAAGGAGAAGAAGGACGACCGAACGGTTCGGGGAAGAGATCGAAAGGCGCATAAGGGGGCTCAGGAGGCGTGGATGTGCTGGTCGCGATGCCGCCGCCGCCAAAAGGGTTGTTGATGGCCGTTGGCATCGACGTCTCTGTGCCTGTGTTCTGAGCCGAGTCGAATTGCGACACGATCTCTTGACTCCATTTTCCTTTCACAGCTTCTTTGTCTGGGCTCTCCGCCACGGTGAACAGGCCGGACGTGGAGGAACCCTGGTGGAGAACCTCTTCTCGTCTGGACCATTTTATCTTGAGCCTCATGTAGTCGCCTGGCCGGCCCGTACCGCCGACTCCGTTGTGGGCTTGGCGTCCGACTCCGCCGGGCAGGTCGCGGGTGTTTTGTAGCCAGGACTGGGTTTGGATGCAGATGTAGTGCTGTTTCGTGGCGTCTTGTGTCGACAGTGTCAGCCCATGGATCTTAAAACTATGGTTCGCCAAACTATAGTCGGAGAAAAAGACAGGCTGCATAGAAATGATAGGAGGAACGCCCAGAAGGCTGTTAACAACATACCATCGTAGCGCCGACTCAGCCATTGCCTATCACTTTGCTCGCCCGCCCGAGGGCCCCCGGGGATATCACCATGAATGTCCAGAGTATCAATCACAGCGTCGCTGGGAGATGCTTCACGACTCGAACTGGCCAACCACTTTATGTATTGGATGTAGGGCCAGGTGCCGGTGATCGTGTAGTTGATACAGGAGTTGGTCTGGGGCGTCAGAATGCGACGTCTCCAGCTTTCGGGTGTTCCTGAATCGAATGTGTTGGAGAAGTCAAATACGGGAGTGTCGTTGGCGCGGCGGCCGAAGCCGTCGTCTCGCGGGGAGGGCATCGCCCTGTCCTCGTGTTTTTTGGCCTCGAACGCTTGCCCTAGATGCTTGACGTCCAGAGGCGCCTGGCAGTCTGTCGTAACAATATCGAAACCAACCTCTGGTGTTCCTTTTTCGTTGACTCTTGTGTCCCTAGTGTCTCTTCCGGATGCGCCTCCACGTAGGTTCAACCAGAGCAAACATGTGGAAGATTGTGCAGAGTTTGCTGCACAAAACGTGAAGGAGGGAGGGGAAGGGGGAAACCGAAAAGAAAGAACGGTGAAAAGAAAAGCCGCCAAGATGAGTGATTTCAATCACACCATGTCACGCACGCAGAGCAAACCAACCAACACCTTCGTCCTTCAGGATTGCAACCCAAAACGCCAAGCACTGCGTCCAGTGTCATGCACACTGTCCTCCAACGGGCCAACGGGCTACGTACGCTTATACGTATAGTATATACGCTCCAGGAGACAGGTCAGAGCAGAGCAAAAGACTCGGTTAATAGACAGGCAGAAACGTTTTGTTGCGGTGGCAGTAGTAGAGTACACGGACCTGACATGGCGGACTGTGAAAATGTCAGCTTCAGTCACACGACGGCACAATCACGTAATAATAACCCATGATAACAGCGGAGGCCCATGTTGCACCGTCCCGTCCGGGGCCCAGACACGTGCGTTGGAAGTTGGTGGCATACATGTGCATTCGCTCTCACGATCCTATCGGTGGCCAACCCGACAACGGAGCCTCGCACCAAAAGGCGGCAACCCCCGCAGCCCCCGCTTTCTTGAGCCACAACCGATGCCATGAAATGGATGCGGCTCCACCGAGTTGATGATTGTGATTGGTGCGTAGATCCTCCGAGGTGTAATGCCAAGGGCACGTTTATGGAGTCCTCGGCGACCCGTGCTAAAAATAGACAGCCATTCAAGTCAAAGTTCACTACATATGTACATACGTACATACATAACCTTAGGTAGGTAGATTATGTACAAACGTGCATACATGATACACTACTCATATCATAAAGTATAGCAATATCTGCGAGAACGATAAGTCAAAAGCATTAAGTTACCACAAGAGATTATCCAAATTTAATTCACGATCCGCTTGTAATAAGTAAGTCGAAGTGTCTTGACAAAGCCCAGGTACCTACGTAAGCGTGTACCTACATACTTGGAACTTGATCAACTCATCCATTTCAAAGGATCATCAAGATACAACTGCAAGTCGCCTCAACACACCACATAAAAAATGTGATACTCAATCCAAGACTAGAGTCAAACTTCAAACGTCACGACCATTTCGAAGGATGAACGCAGCTTATCATGTACCAACTCACTCATCCACCAACTCAAGTGCCGCGATCCAGTAACCTTACTCAAATCAGTTCAAAGCTACCAACGATATCTATATTGGTGCCTCTGCTTCAGAGCCATCTTGAACACACCACTCTCCTAAGCTCTCACATCCTATTGTACTGCTTCAACACCACGCCGTACCCCTAACGCACCTCTGCGCTGCCGGCCCTATCCATATCCCTCTCATCTTCGTGATGCATTCACCCGTAATTCCTACTGGAATCCAATCCAGAGCCTACCTGCCAGCCAAGCGACCAACTTGTAAAATTTGAAACACCCTGCACGTTCATAATGATAGAAAAGAGAGGCAGGGCAGAAAAGTGGCAGAGGAACCAACAAAACAAAAGCTAGACTTATTACATGTATGCCGTATAGTCCCACCTAGGCTTCTGCTTCTCCCCACGCCATTACGCCCAAACAGGCTACCTAATGGCCGAATACTGTGTGAGCGCAAGCCTCTCTCCTCTCGCAGTGTATACGTATTCCGCCATGATTAGTAAAGAGGAAAAAAGACCACCGACATGAGCCACCAACGCCAGACGTGTCTCCGCAGAAAAGTGCATCCAAGAGGAAGAAACAGAAAAAGAGAAAACCCCAACACCAGAATAGTGTAAAAGTGGTGAGAGAAAAGGTGAAAGTGGAAGAGGGTGAGGGAAAGAAAACAAAAGTAAAGACAGAAAGGCAAAGGAAAGAAGGAAAGAAGGAAAGAAGTCAGGTAACATTCACGCCTGCATCAGTGCATCATCATCTTTACCCCTCCACCGAATTACATCCCAACCCCAGAACTCATTCATGACCATCTACGCAAACGTCATCGAAATCTCCTGCTCCTTCCCAAAATCCTCATCCTCCACATCCGCCCACGGATCCACAATCGGGATATTCGGTGCCGTTCTCGACGTCTTCATCTCCGGCCGACTAAGCCGATTAAATGGCCCCCTATTCGTCGTTGCCGTGTCGAAGTTACTATTGTGGTGGCGGCTACTGCCATCATTGGAGTCCCCAAAGGAAGTATCGAATACCATTTCTACTTCTCCTTCTTCGTGTATACCGCGCCCATCATAGGAAGCGGATTCGTGCCATGGGCTATGTGTGCTTCCGAAGTCCCTTGCGCTACTCGCCCACATGTCTGTGCTGCTTTTTGTTTCGCGCAGAGAAATGGGTCGCCCGGCGCCGATTGCGGTGGCGGAAGAAGAAGAAGGAATGGATGGGGCAGCAGGCATTTCGAGCTTCATGGGCGGGAGAGTCGACTTGATCTCCTTGATCTGGAGGGCTGTTTCTGCGTCAGCGTTGTCGTAGGTCTCCTTGGCTAGCTCAGCGCGGATGGCGTCAATGTCGAATAGGACGCCGTGGTTGTTGCCGCTCTTGTCTTCTAATTTGCCTTGGTTGCCCTTGATGTCTTTCTTTCCGTCCTTGCCAGCCGCAGCAGCGGTGGACTCTTCGTATACTTCCCATTCAGCTCTCTCGGCCTTTTTGCGCCGACCAAAGAGGCTGAAGCGGCCACTGCTTTTCTTTTTGTGGCCTTCTTTGTCTAGTTCTTTACGGGCTTCTTCAATCTCGTTGATGAGCTCTCGCTGTCGTTCGTCGTGGTTCTCGGGGTCGGGGTCCTCGATTTCCGTAAATACCTCGCTCTCCACTACCCAATCGCACTTCTTTAACAACACTGGCATGGCTGTTCGGTACTGCATGTGCCCGGAGACTTGGTCCGTCACGTCCATGTTTTCTAGCCAGGGGACTTCCTCCACTGGCGCGAGGCCCGCCACGCGACGAATTCCGCCGTTGGTTAGCCGGAAGAGATAGCCCAAAATCCAATCGTTTCGATTATAGCCATTGACAAAACGCCCGGCGACCACGGTTCGGGCTCGCAGAAACTCGTCCTTCTTGACCACCACGGGTGAGCCAAACAGGTACACGTTCTGAACTAGCCCGTATGCGCCACGCTTGGATAGCTCTTGCAGGCACGAGAAGATGACTCTGGCGCCGATTGAATACCCCACGAGCGTTATCGGCCGCGTGCCCAGGCTGCGGTCCATCAGTGAATCCGCCAAAATCAAGCCAGCGGCTGTCGCACGGTCAAGGGACACCGCCCATGGGTTGTCGATGAGATACGACAGCTTTGTCAGAACAATGGGCAGCTGCAATGCAGCCATCAGACTGACCAGGATTGTGCTTCCCAGGATCTGCTGCAGGCCTTGCGTGAGGGCCTCGGTCGCCAAGATGTTGATGGTATCACCCATGCTCCGCAGCATTTCTGGTTCCCAAAACACCGAATACATGTCCCCCATGACAGGGTCCACGGTACTGAACGGCAAGCGAACATCGTCCACCTTGCCTGTCAGCCAGCCTGATACTGTGACGATGAGGTTGATTCGCTTGTTGTTGTGCAGCGGCCTGTACTCAAATGTCTTGACGGAGCCGGTACGCCGGTTTGCCGCCCGCCCACCTATCAAGCTCCCCGATGCTGCTGCTCCTGATGTGATCATCGCAGCACCCCCGGCACCAGCCAAGAAACTGCTGGTGCCGGTCACACCGATGGTGGTAAATCCAGCGGCGAGCCCAGCACCAATCACGGGGGCCAACAAGCCCGCAGACAACCCAATCACCAGGCCACCCCCGACGGTGGCAAGACCCATCATGACATATCTCTTCGTCAATGCCAGCTTCCTCCGAGACTCCATGTGCTCGTCCTCGTTCCAGTTTTCCTTTTCCGCCGCTTGCTGCATCTCCAGCGCATCCGTGACGCGCTTTTCAAAGCGGCAGATATCGATCCACGAAATCTCCAGACTTCCAGCCACGCGCTCTAGAAGAACACGAGAGCGCGCGTCGTAGACAGAGTCGGCGATGAGAATCAGGAAAATGTCGCACAGTACTGTCCATCGGAGATCAATATCAATCTTGTCCGTGGTGGGAAGTTGAGACGGCGTCTGCACAGCTGGTAGATCACCCCCCTGGTCTGCACTCTCATATGGTGGTAGCGCGGTTGGCTGCTTCTCGACGTCTTCCTTTCGGGATGCAGGGGCCGGCGACATGGTACTTGATCGCGAGCTGCGGTCCACCGACTCGCGGTCTCCTCCCGCCATGGGATTGTCCACGCGGGAATTGGCGTGTAGCGCGGGTGTCAAATCTTTGGGCACGACACCATGTTCCGCCAACTGCTCAATCATGAGCTGTTCGGCCTCACTGATGTCCATATGGGCATAGAGACGAATCATCATTTTCTGGCCCCACATCTTCAGGGCCTCGGCGCTTGTAGACGTCTCCTTTTTCGTCTTCTTGGTGACTTCTAAATTTTCCGACTCCGTCACCATTTTGGCGATTTCCAGTCTCACAACGCCGACGTATGCTATTCTCTGCCCTTCTGTCAAAAGGTCTTTTGTGGCTTGCATTTGTGATACAGCATCGCGGCCTTCGTCATCCGCGAGACCTGTCCCGTTGCTTTCTCGGAAGAGGTACTGTGTGTTGTCGTCCATGCTTGTGATGGACTCCACGTCGTCGTCCATTATTACCCGCGTGTAGCCCTTTCCTGCTCCTCCGAGCCCAGCGTAGGCGTCTTTTTCGTCTTCTTCGACGTTGTGTTCTCGAGCGATTAATCGGTTGTCATCATCGTACATGTCGTATGCTGCGAATGCAGGCATAGTTTGCCACCCCTCGTCGTCGTCTTCCTTTTGTTGCTCTGCTTTCACGGGAAGCTGCTGGTGGGAGTATTCCGACAAGCCCGGATTGGTTGCACTTCCAATACTAGCTGCACTCATGGTGCTCATATTGCGCCTGTGGGTTGCTTTCGATTGACCAGAATGCTCTTCCTTCATCGTCGTCGATGCCGGTGCCGCAATCGGTACTTCTGTAGCAGCAGCAGCAGCAGCAGCAGCAGTACTAGTAGTAGAAGTTTCGATCATCGTATTCGTTCCCTTCGTTCTCGATGCATCAGTCTTCTCAACAACAGGCTGAGCCGATTCCAATTTGGATTTCGCCGTTTGTGAGTCGGACGCCAGAGTTTGATTGCCATCTTGTCCGGAAGCTGGGCTAGCTTCTTTGCTGGCCGTCGTGACTGTTGCTGTAGTAGGTTTCTGCGCTCCAGGGATCGAATTGCCTGCTTTGCGAGGAGACGAGCTCACAGGATCTTTCGATGGCGTGCTCTGCGCATCCTTGAACGCGGTGACGTCGCGCTCGGCATCACTAGCACAGCCGGCAGGGTTCTTTCCATGCTTCCTGTCAGCTGGCGTCGAAGCTCTCCGAGGAACCTCTTTGTTCAGCCTTGCCGAAACGGAGCTGGCTGCATCTTTCATGTCATTAGGCCCCTGTGCATCGTTCGCGGCCGCAGCATCGGGCAGGCCAGGTGGACTTGCAATGGCTGATGCCGCGACTGGCGTCTCTTTGGTCGGAGTCTGATATCGTCGAATTGGCAAGCCAAAGTCGTCCGTTTCGGTCTGTATAGGGGGAGAAGCTGGTGGTGCAGATGCAGGCTTGATGGCCGGGCTGTTCGCTTCTTTGGCGTTGTGGCTCGCCATGCCTGCTCTAGACTCTCTCCCGTCAAGGAGCCAAGGCAGAGACGAGAGAAGAGGAGTAGAATCGGGTTTCTTGCCTCGTCTGTTGGCTCTTCTGCTCGAGGAGCATCCAAAATGGGTTGGTTTGGAGAAGATGTGAGGGGCTGGGCGAGGAGGCGACGCTGTGCTCGATGTGACATCGTCACTCGTCTTTCAGGTTTGGAGGGGCCCCGTTCCGAGGAATGTACAGACAGGGAGGTAGGTACGTAGCCTGAAGGTACCATTAGTACATACCCTGTAGGCTGTAACCTTGTACCTACAATGTATCCTATAATCTATTGCACGGGGGAAGCAAGGGGGCAAGGCTGGTCATTTCCAGCGGCCTTGGCGGCTTGCAGCCGGCCAATTCTGGCCTTGATTGACAAGTCTCCATTGTTCCGAATCCCGACTGTCGGATCAGGCTTAGATACGTTGACCTACATTAAAGACATGCAACAATCTGTGATGCCTGGCAAATAAAGACTAATTTGGCTTCTACGAGTGGCCACCGACAGATCTATCATCTTTGTCCTTCCACTGAAGCGAGAGCTGGGAGACCATCGAGGCGGCTCCATCGCACACACTGTATGTGGGCAGCATCGAAACAAAGTCGATGATGCAACCAGACAATCCACTTCAATGGCGGGGACAACGAACTCTTACCGCAAACCCGTGCTCAACGTGGCGCACATGTAGGTACCTACGGTAGAGCTGGGAAATTTGTCGACGAAAACGAATATGCCTTGTGGACTGTTTTCATGCACGACGGGAAAGAGAAGAAAAAAGAAAACTCCAGGAGAAATCATGAAAAAAGGACCTCTTATTCCACATGCAGGATGTTTTAGTCTGTAATAGTATGTGCTCCCGCCCCGGCTTCGACTCGCTCCAGATGAACGCCAAACCGTGTACATGACCCAAGATACAGTAATCAAATAATTAGCATTCCCCAAGTAAAACCATGTATTTGCACAATTATCGTCACGCCTCCGCACCAGCCGAAGCCGATTCCTCAGCAGGCTTCGTCCTTCTCCGTCTCTTGCGCTTGGCTTTTTCTTCAGCGTCCCCTGCATCCTTCGCACTAGTTGAGCTCTCTTGTGTCTTCTTCTTAGCCTTCTTCACTGACAAGGGATTCGGTCCCTTTGGCCCATGACGCTTATTCTTCTTCTTCGCTGGCCCCGTCGAGGACGCATCGTTCGAGTCTCTGTGCGCTGTTTCGTTGTCCTTTCCTCCCTCACGGGCGCCGTGGTCTGCCCCCTCCTCTTCCTCGTCGTCATCATCATCCTTTTCTGTTCTTTTTCTCTTGCCAATAGTAGGCTTGATGCCTGCTCTGAACTTTTTGCGTTCTTCTCTAGCGCGGAGCTGAACGCTCTCGTCGGACATGGGTTCTAAAATCATGACGCTTCGTTTGATGTAGATCAGGGGGACGCCTCGGACACCGCGCAGCATCCGCCTCAGCTCCTGGCTTTGACTTGCGACGACGTAGCGATGTTTGTTCTCTCCCGAGTCTTTGGGGTCCATGACGGATTGGAAGCATTCGAGGGTGCTAAGTGGCTCCGGATACTCGTCGGGGTGATGGCCGCAGCGTCTTCTCTCGCAAGACTTGGCCACCTCGATGGCTTCGTTGATGCCTGGCTCGTTTTTCTTGGCGTAGAGTTTTCGGATTTCGCATTGCGTGATCACTGTTGTATGTTGTCAGTAAAGATTCAAGACACTGAGTGTTTCGAATATGGTGAACTAGAAGAGGCCACGTACTGGGCTTGACTTTGCCGTGGGCAGTCCTTTGAAGCGCAGGCTCCAGCTCCATCTTGAAGCGGCACGAATCCTGCACCATTTCCGCATCAACTGTAGGGAAAACATTAATATAAAGATCCGACGATGTTCGAGAATAGAGTGACGACATACCTAAGACTTGGTAAGGTTCACGAAAGCCGAAAGTCATGCAGAACCGCTCCATGAGCTTGCGGTACTGTTTTGAACGCTTTCCTCTCATTTTCGGAAACTTGGATCAAGATTAAAGAATTGATTTAGATTGAGAATAAATTCCCGGGCCAGATTCCGATGGGTGGCCTTTCTTGTCTCTGTGGTTTTCGTTCGCTCTCCGCGTTTTTTTCGACGATGAAATTTGCCAGGGACCAATGCGCAATTGTTGCGACGAAGCTTGCCAAAATAAATTTCTTATCGGAGGCTGGTGCACGTGCGATAGCATCAGCCCCACTACATACATGTAGCGCGCCGCTGCGCGTGAAACAACTTCGTGAGACGGGCCAGGTTCTGGCTTCAACAGAACAGCTCTCGTCCTTTAATGGGAGCGACAGGCATATACAGCAGTTGTATCAACTTCATGGACCATGGCCATTGTGCGGCACCTGGTATCGCCTACATTTCTTATTACGTTCACGGCCAACCCCAACTGGCCGGAGATCCAGGACCGCCTCCATGGCCATGGAGTCCTGAGTCCTGACATAACTGCTGCATGTCCCTGTCGCTTCCAGTAAAGGACGATGGCAGGATCACCGGGTGCCTATATTCTCAGGCACGGCGTCGTCGCGGCTCAGAGCGTCTTCGAGGCCGACGAACACGTCAGCGCGGATATCCTCCTGATGGTCCGTGATCCGGTCAAGACGGGTAGTCTCACACGCGATGAACGCGTCGATGGCATACTGCTAGAACAGCTGGTTTGTGAGGATCAGGGCCGACTGTTCAAACTCTGCAGGCCGTTCGTGCAGACGAAAAGGGTATGTATCTTCATGAATCGCGGCATATGTAGTGCCAGCCAATTTCGCCGCGGACAAACAAAAAGATGTATACGCGGCGTACCGACTGCCGATACCACCGTCCACGTCCAGCTTGTCGGATCGTCCGCAACTGGGAATGAACCATCTTTCCCTTTTCCCGGCCCAGAAAAGACCGCGCACAGCTCGCGATACTTCAATTGGTAGACTTGCTACCCACTGATAATGGCATCATGTCTAGCACATACATTCCCCAGTCGAACGTTGTGCCCCAGTTCTCTCTCATGAGTCGTGATTAATACATGGCATAGAATTGCAAAGAGCGCATCCCTCTGGCGGGACTAGTTTTGCTTAGAACGGCATCAAGAATGATTGCTGCGATATGTACAGAAGCAAGTCGATAATGGGTCATGTTCTGGCAAAAAGGACGCAAGCTTGCGAACACTTACTGTTATTTTTTAAGCTGTTTCTCACGTCGACAGGATCAGAAGCCATATGCTGAGGGGAGGGTAGAGGGTTCGTCTGCGCAAGTTGTTACAGAGTCACAAACTCGCGGCAGCGCCGGTAATCAGCTGACACACGCGAGCTAGGTTTTCGAGAACGGCATGGATGATCGATGACATCGACAAGCATATCGATGTTGTTACGATGGATGGAGGTTGATTCCTGGACGGTCTGCTTGATCAGGCAAAACGTTCGAATGAACGTCAACGCGAACAGACAAGCATGTACTTTCAGACAGACACACGTTCACACAGCCATACATTTCAGGCGAAACGTTCGAATGAACGTCAACACAAACAGTCAAGCATTACTTTCAGACAAACACACGTTCACACAGCCATACGTACAAACTCAGATATATAAATCAAGATGATTCCAGATCAAAGCAGATTCAGACTTGCACTCCAAGACAAAAGAAAAGACAAAGTCGGAATCAGAAGACACTCGACTCGCTGCTTATAACTTTGCGCATAAAATACGACCAACGACAACGACAACGTCAAGAAAAATTTCCTCAAGTACAAAATGGCAGACCGAAAAGAGCCAAGCAAGCATGGCCGCAAGAACAGTCTCACCAAATTGGCCCACCGAATTCGCCATCCACATAGCTCCTCTTCTCAGCCGGGCACGTCTTCGGCTGCTGCTCAACAGGATACTGGCGTACACATTACAGATGAGGTGACATGGGGCGACGAGAGTCGTACATGGACGGAACAACTTGGACATGAAGTGGACGTGCACAGCGAGGAGCACTCCCTAGTGATTCGCGCCGCTCTTGAACGTCGCCAACAACAGCGCAATTCGGCATCAGCGCCTCTTCAACCCTTGGCTAACGACGAATGCGCGCGTTTGTTCCCGCTGAAGTGCAAGAAGGAGACATGGCGTCGTCTCCTCGCAGACTTCCCGGAGGAGAAGGCTGCCCTCGTGGCACTTGGCCGTAAATCTTGAAGCCAGAAATATGACGAGCACGTGTGGTTTTGTACAGTAAAAACCAGGCACGTCTCGCGCAGATGAGGTAGACGGAAGGGGAAGTGGAAGTGGCAGGCGGGATGGGAATATGAACGTTCGGGCCAGCTCGGTGGCATTTTTTCGAGATCATGTAGTGTTGGAATCGCTGTCCTTAACGGCGCATGCGGACGTGGTACGTGGCCGCACTGTACGTGTCCTCAACGATCACGTACGTAGCCTCACACCTCGTGGTAGTATAACACCATGCGGTGAGGTTGTTCACTCTTTTCTAGATAGCTTCATGAATACGACAGGTTGTCATAACAGTTCACTTCACACGTATATGCAACCCTCGCAGATTTCTTTCAATACTGCTCAGTGTCGCTGGAGGTTTACAGGTCTCGCGGTCTAACATGTATAGCTAATCTGGTTAGGTGAGACATGATATTCGTCCCGCCGTCGCGAGCACCTTTTTTTCCATTCAATATTCGCAATGCCAGCCAGTTAGTTTACGGTGTATTTATGCCCCGCCGACGTCTCTGTTGTGATATGTCCGGGTCCCGTGACAAGTCATGTCGGTGTAAGTGATGATGAGTTTGTGTTATTTCACAAACCGGAGGAGACAGATGAAATTTAGTTACCGTTTCTCTCTGTTTACTATTGGCACTGCGATCATCGGGCTGTAAAATTAATCAGGGCTGCAGAATCGCTTGCCTGTACATATGTGCGTCACTGAAAAAGCTGGTTCCAAGCAGAACGAAATAATGAGCTTGTATTGAGCCATGACCCGCTCTTGCTGCTAGAAAATATAGGACTGGGGAACAATTTGCTATTGCGCTGCAGATGGTCTGCTAGTAACGCTGTTTTTGAGACCGCAAGGATGATGCGGGCGAAGGGGAGCGATGTCGCGCGAAAATGTGTGTAAGAGGGGCAAGGGGAATAGGTATGTATGGATCAACTTCTTCACCTGTATATCCTCACACGCAGACAACATCACAACGGCATACACGTCGTGGCGCAAAGGGACCATGTAGTAATGTGTATGCACTCCTATGATGCATTGGATATTTACGCTAAAGCTCTAAACACACGGAAATCGCGTGCGGAAAACGTCCCCCGTCACCTATTCTCGACACACAATGCAGCAACTACGCTAATATCATCAGGTTTACCTAACAGCGGCACGAGTTAAGAAAAAGCGCCGTGACAATCCACAGCCAAGGGAAAGGGAAGAGGGGAATGCCAATGCAGGGTAGAGCACAGCAGGAAGACGTACATACCTCCTTCACTTGCCAAACCTTCGTCAATGGCTTTTTCCATAAAGGGACTCTCCGCAAATGGATCCGTGGCGATGACTCTTGCGGCCTCGACGAGATCAGTCGCCGCAAGCTTCATGCCGCCTTGACGACCCCCGGCTCTCTCTTCCCGGGAAAGCTTGGAGGGTCCTGATTCCCAGTAGGCGATGCTCTTCACAATACTCTCCACGATTTCATGCTCCCAGAGATTGTCGGTGACGCCGTCGCTCTGCGCGAGAACTACATCCCCGACCTCCAAGTCCACTATGTCTGCCACGGCATTGGCCTTGGGCGTGTCGCGACTCCTGGTACCTAGTTGACGGGGACAATCGAACGAGTGCCATTGCTCCTTGGTCTTGAAGATGACTTCTTTCTTCCGGGGTCGAATTACCATGACTTGGCAGTCTCCGAGGTTGGTCACCAGCAGGAGCGGCGTAGGCGCATGGGATGTCTCGCCTTCCTCATCATGGAGTCTGTAATGTAGTTGCGCGCCGCATGTCGTTGTGGTGCCTTGCCAATCGTGAGCGAGTATAGCCTCGAGTGTCTTTTCGTACGCTGTTTGGAGCAGGGGTATCGTGTCAGGCACATGTGGAGTCTTCATGGTCAATGATCGAGCAATGTCCTCTTCCACGATGGAAGCCCAAAAATGTAGCACTAGTCGCGACCACAGCCTGCATCTTTTGGTGGTTAGCTCCGCAGATTTAATCCATATGTTCAGCTTGGTCGGCTTCTCTCTCAGCACTATCTTTCACGCACCCGGCATGACCACGGGGGCGCGTCGACCAGGCTCCCACGCCGTCGTTGGCGCATATAAAGAAGTCGCTCGCGTAGACGGCATCGTCTCCGTTTGTGAGCCCCTTGATGAGCTGCCCGTTTACGAAGCCTGGACGCTCCCGACGGTCTCGACTTTGATGATACGTGCTCAGCGGATCTGAAAAGGACCCCGACGGAGGGGAAGTGAATGGCGGCGGGAAGGGCCTCTGAGATCGCTTGGCATATCGGCCAATGCCTGTCTCGAATCGGAAGGGAAGATTGCGGGGGTTTGTCCTTTGATTGTTGCCTTTGGACGACTCTGAGGACGAGTGTATGGCACACAATCTCTCGCAACGGCCCCGCCGTAGCGGGTCAGGGAGCTGAGGTTGTCGCGAAAGGTATCTTGAGATGGCCACCGGTATTGGGGGATGTGACGTGCGCATTCCAGCTGCAGCCTGGTATGTACCTCAGACCTGGGTGCGAGTAACAAAGGGGGCTCGAAAGCTTTGTCGGACGATGCGAGGGTTGCTGAGTGTGGAGGTATCAAAGATATCATATCATGATGGACAATCGGATCCGAATACCTATCTGAGAAAGAATGACGACTCCCGCGCGTGCAATCGTCTACGTAATGTGCCAGAGCTGCCGCGATCCAAGCATTCTCGTTACGTACCGTTGAATCTAACCCCCACCTGTGGCATCAAATTTCCATGTTCAGCCACATCGTCCAATGATGACGGAGAATTATGTGCATGTACTCCGTACATTTGAACATCCACGAACCTGAGTGGCTCTCAGACTTCAGTTCATAATCCCGCCCTCTGCTTCTCTCCGCAAACCGAACAGCTTGTTTATTTATTTATACATAAATGATGCCGGTGAGTCGGTGACTCGTGAGGATAGCGAGGTGCAAGTTGAAGCACCACGAATATAAAACGGTGGCGCCAACCCACGACGGAAGCTCACCATGATTGACGCACGGCACCGGCCGCCAGCCTCCGGTCAGCCGCGTCTGTGGACGAACCAAAAGAATGACGACACACAGATTATGAATTCTGAGCTTCTGATTCGGGTGGTCTTCACCAGCAGATCGATTTGGCGCACGATTCCAACACACGGCATCACTTTCAATGCCGCACAACTTACAAGCCTTTCGCGACGGCTTTCTATTGCGCCGCCAAGCGTACTACAGTCTACCTCCCGCCGTATCCTCCGTAGCCCGGGGCATCCATCTCGTACGGAGTATCAACCCCGCGATTGGAACCAGCGATTCCAGCGCCCGAATAAACTAATAAGCCTCCCTCTTGAGTCTTGTGCCTGGAAAGATGGACGGAAAGTCCCTTTGCCGCGAGCGGACATGGCATACCAAGGTTACAGGTATTACTCCGAAGACAGCGAGCGCGAGTTGACAAGCTTTCCTGCCAGTGGACGCCGAGCGGCGCAGCTCGCTCATTAAGGCCCTGTTTATGCCCTTTTTTTTCCGGAGCGCGGGGCTGGAAAACGAGATTATTGCACAAAAATGAGGCTATACCTAATTGAGCACTGCCAAGATGCACAAATCGTAAATCACGAATATGACCCTGGCAAACGAAGTACCGCGCTAGACAAGGGTCTTACAAGGGTGTCACGCTCGCGATTTTCTGTTCCAGAATTACGATTTGTATGGGAGAAACTGGAGCGTCGCGCTCCAGCCTCCGAGGTGCTTTCCGGGGCTCCTTTTTCAAAACTTGTCCATTTGCGACCGAAAACTCGCCTCTGACCCACCACCAAAATGGCAAGTCCACTGGAAGTCCACTGGAAGTCCACTGGTAAGTCCACTGGCAAGTCCACTGACAAGTCCACTGACAAGTCCACTGAAAGTCCACTGAAAGTCCACTGAAAGTCCACTGGCCACGAATCCTCGATGTTTTCGATGACTTCGCAGACTGCAAGCTGCAACCGAAAATACGCCAAAAAAACACGCCAAAACACGGATTAGCGAGAGCAAGATCGCACCAGTCCGCCATGACGATGTTGTTGGTATTTGTTGCTGTTGGTACTTGTTGTTGCTGGTACTTGTTGTTGTCGTTGTCGGTACTGACACAGAATCTAGATTTTACTTCAACATTTTCAATCCTACAGTCGTTCCCGACATTTCGGGCCCGGAAAAACGTCTCTACGATGCGCCTCGGTCACGTCGGTATCCATAATTACCCCCGTCAGTATCCATATTTACCCCCGTCAGAATCCATATTCACCCCCAGTCTAATCCCCGTCGATATCCACAGTAACTCCCGTAAAAATCCACAGTACATCGTCTAGCGTCCCACTAGTGGCTTGGCAGCACATGTCTCTTTGGCACCGAAATCCAATTCCAATTCAATTTTCAAAAAGGGGCGTAAACGGGGCCCTAATATGTACCTACCTATGTACCTATAGGGTAGGTACTTGGGTACTTAGGTACTTAGGTACGTAAATACTTCGATACTTAGATACTTAGATACTTAGGTACTTAGGTATTTAGGTATTTAGGTATTTAGGTACTTAGGTACGTAGGTACGTAGGTACGGCAGTTTGCATCATCGCGGTCAATAATATGGTCACGAAAAGAGGGAAAAAAGGACTGAATCGTGTAAGCAGCAAGTCAAAATACCTGAACGTGAATTGCTATATATTCGATAGGCGTTGCGGCGCGTACGGTACATCTGGAAAAAAATAGGAATTTAGGAGTTGCGGGTTTCAGGCGATCTGCTGTTTTCAAGAGCGGGTCTAATGTTGGGCCGTATCTGCCTTTTCTACCCTTAAAATATCAAGATACGAAACGGGCAGTCGATAAGCCGGGTACCACTTCGGCCAACGCCCGTAGACATAGAGCGTCTTCGAGCGCCACGATCTTAACCAATTTTGACGTAAGCTGCGGTGACCTGTCCGTCAATCATGCGATAGGTATATTCGCCCCACTTCTACTGCCGCAAAACCCTCCTACATTATCCGTAGCTGTACCTACTCTTACAGGTAGGGGGGGATGAAATTGAACCCCCCACCAGTATTACCTACCTAGTACCTACATACATAGATACCTAAGGTAGGTACACCGCAGCGCAAGTGCAACGATGCGACCAACAGTCAAACAAGACCTGTCCTGCAGCTAAATGATCGCAAGATCCTCGGACCTCTGCGCTGAGCGAAACTGCTACGAAGCTCGCCCGTCCCTCCGACCGTCTATCACACTGACCGATAGATTTCCCAGGGCATGCTTTGCCGAATCTCGCAAAATCTCGCAAAATCTCCTACGTGTCGACTACGCCGACGCACGCGACATCGTTCAACAGCGCATGAACCCTCCTTGCTCTTCTCATAGACGAGAGAAAAGTGCTCCAAAATCAGATCTGACATTTGCCATCTGCAAATATGACCCTTCTGCTAGGGACGCGCCGCTGAGAGAACCGCCGGGATGGCATCGGACATTGCAGAGCCGTGTACCCGCTCAGGGGAACAGCTCGGCAACGAGACCGGGCCATATATCTTGCGACCACTATTGGACGAGGTTTCTCTATCAGCAGACGGTTCAGAAGCCACTGCGAAAATAAATTGTGTAGAGTACTACGGTGAGTGCCACAACGTGCTCCTGGTGAGCCGAGTACTTTGTCATTGACTGTGCGAATAGATGGAAATCTATACATTGGCACATCTGCTTCTGAAATCCTCCACTTTGTACATATAACGCCTGACCCGGACGACGAAGCCGGACCATCTACGTATATACCAGCCTCGAGGCTGTCGCCAGTGTCCGTGGACTCATCATCTTCATCGTCATCCATCGGTAATGTTGGAGTTCAGAAGATACTCTTGTTGCCTAGAATTGGCAAGGCTTGCATTCTGTGCAACTCAACGGCTGCTTTTTATTCCTTACCTGAACTGAGTCCAGTATCTGGTATAAGTGTTGTGAAGAATTGCAGTTGGATAGGCGGCGTGGATTTGAACGAGTCCGAATCCGATGGTGCCTCAGGAAACACCTCGGGAAATGATGCCACCATCCTACTGTCTTTGAAGTCCAAGATTCAGGTCGTACGCCTGGCTGACAGGGTTTTGGAGGCTCCTGTGAGTCCTTAAGTAGATTCTGCAAACATGGCGACGCCAACGCTTACAGGGAGGACTAGAAAGTGACTTTTTCCGGAAGCATTTTGACAGTGCGTCGAGACTCGATAGCTTGCGTAGCCGACTCCCGATCTTATGCCTTGCTCGATATATACAGGCAGCTCACCATTCCATTGATGAGTATATCGACATTGGACGAGACCCCTGTTGAGCAAGTCGGGATGCCACGGCCTCTTGATAGGGCTGAAACTCGTACCACGAATCAATACTCCAATGAAAACCCGAAGAGGAGCAGTAGTCGGAATACACGAATTCAAGATCACAATCGCCCGTCAAGTCAAGCGGGCGACATCGGATTGGTTCAACAAAGCGTCACCCCTGAACACTCGACCAGCCATCAACGATCTGGCCCTGAATCGACTCCTGCGCAGACAGATGTTGATAAGCCTCTTCCTGTGACACCAACCTATGGCGACTCTGAGCCATCGCGGAAACCAGAAATATCCTGCGGTACTTCTATTACTATGAGACCTCACATAGCTTCACCAAGCCCCGACGAGTTTCTGCTAGTAATTGGGACGAAAGCATCGGAGCCAGGCCTGGGAATGTTTGTCAGCCTAGATGGGGAGCCCACAAGGGCTACCATTCAGTTTGACAGCTACCCCGAGCAAGTCGTCGTGGACAGTGGTAATTCGGACATGATAACGTCGCGACAAACAGGAATCGCAACAGATGGCCACGTAATTGCTTCCATCTGCCGAAATTCTGATCAGGAGGGTTCGCGCTTTGGCTTGCAGATTCAGCACGTCAACGCTGGCCAAGAGGCCAATCCGACCAAATATTGGCTGGAGGCCAACTCACCGCCCTCAGGACAACCCTACGGAATGGCGATACTAACAGGACGAGGGCAAATTCGGCTTGATGAGGTTGTTTCAAAGCTCAGTCAGAAGAGATTTGCGTCGTTTCCTGGATCATGGAAGCAGTATACTCGTTCGCCCAAGACCTCTGACACGAGAACAGCTCTATTGGCTGAGCAGGTGTCGAGAGAACAAGAGTTCTTTGAATTCGACGATCCTCAAGACAATAATGGCTCTCGGCCTGAGGATTGGGAGTTGGCACGGATCAAGGAGGGAGAGGAGTTTGCAAGGCGGCTTGCGAAGGCCGAAACGAAACTGGTTGTCTGGAACGCAGATCGTATATGGTGGGCAATTCGGAATCCTTTGATCATACAGCTTGACACTATTCTTGACAGTGCTAGCACTAGCGGAAGAATGGCAGATATAGACACGCGACCCTTGAAATCTGTCTTGAGTCTCATTCGCGGTCGAGACGCCAGGAATGAACTAGACTACATTACTCTGGAATATTTGAAACAAAAATGCGGGCTAGTTCTGTGGATCAGTGTTCTGGCTCCGGCTTCAGCAAATCAAACGATGGTCGACTCCGAGCTCCGAGCCCTACAGAATATCTTGGTGGACAGTAAACTGGATCCGCGGGTGGTTATATCCATGGTTCCCGGGGTTCGCGACGATATAATAGAAGGCCCCCGTGGCATATGGATTTACGCTGGCGTGAAGAAGATTGCTGAGCACTATCTTCGCAACGCCTCATCGGACGTGTCAGAATCAGGAGAGGCGACCTTGCAGGGCATTGATAGTCGTGCCCTGCAGTTCTTGAGGCATTTTTTGTCGTCTTGGAGAAAGATGAAGGGATTTGGCAGTGTGCCAGACGAGAGCGAAGTCTTTCAGACAGTGGATGCGGCTTTGCTGATTGTTCTGCTTGAAATGGATCATCGCTCACATGAAGACGTCGCCAGAGACAGAGAAGGACGAGAAGGAGAAGGGGAAGGAGAAGCTGTCAAAATGGAGCTGTATGAACTTGTGGACGGTGGCGTCGCGTGTTTTGATCGCGCTGTTGACGTGCTCGAATCGTATCATCGGCTTTTCGTGCTCAGCAGACTGTATCAAAGTCGCAAAATGGTTGGCCACGTTTTAGCCACATGGAAGCGTATCATTGAGGGAGAAAAAGATGACATGAACGAGTTCCAGGGCGGCGAGTCGCGCGTAAAGGACTATCTTGGTAAGATCAGCAGTCGGTCACTGGTTCAAGAATACGGAATTTGGCTTGCAAACAGAAACCCTCGGCTCGGCATGCAGGTATTTGCCGAAGATGCGGCGAGGGCGCCAAAATTCGACCCACCGGAAGTCGTTTCCATACTGCGAACAGAAGCACCTGCTGCGGTCAAATACTACCTCGAGTACTTGGTCTTTGACAAGGGCCTCACATCATACGTGGGAGAACTCCTGAAGTTCTATGTGGATGTCGTCCTGGGTGACCTCGAAACCTCCGAAACTAGTCGGCAAGCCGTCATGGCGGCGTACGATGCGTATCGGGCTCTGCAGGCGCCGAAACCTACATACCACAACTTCTTGATGGAGAATGCACCACCGGACGATGAGGTATGGAGCAGTCGGCTGTGGTTGCTCCAACTCCTCAGCAGCCCGCATGACTACGACGCCGCTGCCATTCTCGCGCGCATTCAGGGTCTGCCCGGTGACTTGCTGGTGCCCGAGACCATCATCCTGGCAGGACGGCAGCATCGCCACGAAGAAGCTCTCCGCCTCCTAGTTCACCAACTCGGTGACTACGACACGGCCGTAGCCTACTGTCTCCGGGGTGGATCAAGCCTGTACTCGCCGCAACCCCCGACCCGCCACCGAAGCGATAGCACACCGGAAGCTGACCGCCAACGCCGGCTCTTCCGGGCCGTGCTGGGCGAATTCTTGACCATTGCTGATGCGAGCACTCGCGTTGAGCAGACGAGCGCGCTGCTCGAGCGTTTCGGCGGCTGGTTCGACCTGCCCTATGTACTGGACCTGGTGCCCGACACGTGGTCCGTGGACATGTTTGCCCGCTTCCTCACCGGTGCTCTCAGCCGAATTGCCCGGGATAAGCATGAGACCACGATGAGGAGAGGACTGAGTGCGGCAGTAAATTCCAGAGTCAACTACCAGCTCGTCGTGGAAGTGCAGGAAAAGGGGCCGAGCATCGAGGGCGCAACACTAGAAGGAGGCGCCGCGGACTGACTGCCAAAACGCGCGGCGAAGTTACGAATTGAGGATGCGCGAATGGGCCAGTGATATCACATTATTGGACCTTGATGCATGTCAAGAAATCTATATCGCGCCTATATGGAGGAAAGCCCAATCTTTCCGAGTACAAGTACTACTACCATCGCAAGTGCAGGTGTAAATAGACGATCGAATTACAAGTACTGGTCAAAACAAATCGCTGCGACTCATGTGAGCAACTTTGCAAAACGCAATCGCCTCATGACGTGATATGAACTACCTAGTGTAGAGGCAACATCTCGGCTGAGCATTGGTCAAAGAACTGGTGGTGGACATTTGTAAAACGGTGTGTCTACATGTCAATATCTTTATCTGTATCTGTGTCCGTGTCTATGGTGTGGCTGACTATTGGACAGGGGACAAGAGACCTGGGTTTCAAGCGTCATATCGCGCCTGTATGCTGCTTACCTTTGTCGAGGATCTGATACTTGTACTTCCGCCGTCAAATTCTAACACCCCCCCCCCCCCCCCCACGTCCGTCCTTAAGTTTCTTCCTTCCTGTCCAAATTACGTTTCCCTTCGGATCTCGATGCAGTGCCACGATTTCAGAGACGAGCAGTACGGAGTAGAAAGGCTGTGGGCGTCACTCGGACTTCAGCACCGACATCTTAGTCAAAACTATTCAAGTGTGCAAATGCTGACATTAGGTTCGGGATAAAACGCAGGGTATCGAAGTAGAACCAGAAAATGCAAGGTTCGTTGCCAAAGCGAGGAGAGAAAAGAGGCGCCCCTAAACCCCACCCAGGAAAAAGAAAAGTAGGCATTTCCAAAAACAAATCTATCATTTCCGATTCCTTTGATGTTGCCAAATCGAAATATCCCCCATTCATCTTTGATCGTCTCGAATGTTTTCTAATTAAAACACTGTGTGCGCCGTTGTCGTTTCATGCCGCCTTTTCTTGTGACTAATGCATAGATATGAGTTGTGAGGATATTACGTCAGAGTCATGTCAGTGTACATAGTTGCGGATTAGATGGAAGCAGTAGCATCCGTCTTCAACATGTCTTGCATTTCCTTCAGCTGCTCCTTGGTGGGGTCATCAGAAATCCAGGGCCCTTTCTCCTCATCGGTGGCTCTATGAAAACCCTCGGCACGCTTCAGAGTTTGAACATCAAGATCCGTAACGTATGATTTGCCATCTGCAAGCTTGATTCGAACTTCGTGATCAGTTGACAGCATCATATCATCCTTGGCAAGTCTTCGAGGGCCGTCAAAGACGGCCATGATGCGCTTTCGCATCGTCATTTGATCTTTGTCGAAGCCCCATGACGAAGGGTATTCACGACGATTCTTGCGACCACGAGCCTTGATTGCCATGGGAACACCTCCTCGAGAGTGAGTCAAACCGCGAGATTTCTGTGAGCCATTCAACAGACTGGCTGTAGCAGTCTTTTTGCTTGATGGATGATTCGCTCTGCAAGAAGAGGGATAGTCCTCTTGGTCGTCCTCAGCCAAATCAACGTCGTTCTCATCATTAAATGCCGGAGGAGATTGCATCATCTTTGTCGTTGTTGGCAGGAAGTTCTTTTCCAGTGTTTGTTGCACTACCTTGTCGTTCTCAACTTCAGCTAAACGCTGAGCATTGATGGCCTCGATAGGGTCTTCCTGTTGCACTATGCGCAGCACACATTCATCTAAATGTTCGTAAAAGTCTTGTGCGTTGGAGAATGTTGACGAGCAGGTACTGCATTTCCCGGTAGCATCGGGAGCGTACCCAGTAAGCTTCTTGGCGGTAGCAGCACCGCCGGTAGAGATCTTCTTGCGACCATTGGGAGGTGTCTGCTCGACACCGTGGACGGCTGTCAAATGTCTCTTGAAAACGTCTGCTCTGTTGAACGACTTCTCGGCGGGCGATCCAGAGCCAGGGCAGAATCCACACACCATGGTTCCCTTGTAGTGAGTCAATGTGTGACGATTCTTGTCATATTTGCGAGCAAATCCTTTGATATGGTACTCGCAAGTCTGAATTGGACATTTCTCAGGGCGTTCATTCTGGTGTGTGAGCATATGGGCCTTCAAGTCTTTGTAAATCTTGCCGCAATCCGGATACGTGCATCTTTGCTTTTCCTTGACGTCTTCCCCACAGAACTCGGTTGAGCCTCCCGGCGAGATGAATTTGGCCATGCTGAGCCGGCGGCCCCTGGGGTCCATGGAGGCGCCATCAGGCCCGGTGGTATATACAGGGGCAAAAGAGCCGCTACAGCTGTGAAAATAAGGAGAATTACTATCGGTGTGAGCCAAAATTGGCTGAGGTGATGACGATAATGAGGGCGAGGGAGCATAGGCGTGAGCCGTAACAGGGTGGTGAAAGTGAGCGTCGTAAGGTGAGACTGGCATCGGCGGAGCAACTTCTGGGTGAATGAGGGTGGGATCTGCATCGGAAGAAAATATGTCAGCGTCCATGGCTGTGTGAGCTCTCATCATTGATTAAAGCAACCCGGAAGGCATCCGTCCAGACTCCAGACAGATAGAGCAGAAATAGAAGTTGTCGATTAGGCGGAGACGAAGCCGAGAGATACCGAGACACCTACTTGAGTCTTGGCCTAAGCGCCCCGCCTTGGGTCTTCTCGACACTGGACACTAGGTACCTACCTACGTAGTACGGAGTATGGACAGGCACGCGCAAGGCCAAAAGAGGCAAGAGCGGGGAGCCAGGCGTGTACTCCGTACCTAGGTACCTAACCTAAGGTACCCAGGCGGGGGCTACCTAGGCTTCCCAGACCCGGCCGAATACATACCTCTGAACAGTCTAGCAATTGGTCGGCAACGAAGTCGCGTAGATTCATCAGGCTCATCACTGTATCGGCTGAAGGCCGCCACGTGGATATCTCAGGCGCCTGAACGCTCAACTGGTCTTTGGGAGCAAGAAGACACAAGGCCATGGGAGCAGGTGTCAGCCTGCATTGAATCGACACTGACGATGCTTGGCTTGTGTGGGAACGCTGGAGTGAAATTTTGTAGTCACAGTGGCGAAAAAAGGGCAAAGCTGACAGAGCTAACATCTCTTGCGCTCGACTTACCGACAAAGTTTTTGGGCTGTGCGCTGAATTCGAAGCTGTTGTAGTCTTCCATGCTGTAATTATGGGGACACTCGGGTCCGTGCATGCAGTCGTTCCCTACGATGCTGGGATGCAGGCTCGTGGTGTTGTTATTGCGTTTGCTTCTGCCACTGTTCCAATCCGAGGATCCTATTTGGTCGTGATATGAATGCGGTGAGCCGGTTACTGAAGAAGACGCAGAGGGAATCGAAGTTGCGGAAAGACCAGACGACGGCAATCTCATGTCAATATCTTCTGCATAAACACCAGGAGATGCATGCCCGCTCAGAACGTAGCTCGAGTTCTCAGGATATAGCGAAGGCTCAAACCCCATCGAAGTGATAGATGGGTATGTCACTGCCACGTCCATTTCCATGTGCATTGCGTGCATTTCCATGTTCATGGACGACGCGGAAGCAAAAGTGTTTCGAGGGGCCTCAGGAAAATTGCTCAAGTTGTCGTGATGCTGCTGCTGTGGAAACATACTTTGATAAGACAACTCGGCCTTGCAGACCTTGATGTTCTCGTGTGAAAAGTCGAATGACCAGTCTATGAAGAAAATTGGGTGAGCTTGGCTGGTCTCAGGACCGTGATTAGCTCATGCTCAATTCACCACTCCTGTTAGAATCACCGCAGATACCGTATAACTGAAACACAACAAGGCTGCTTACGTTGGAGCAGCCAGGCTTCGCTCCACGATCCTATGCCCGCAGAGCGACGAAAAGGGTCGTCGGTCGATATTCCTTGTTCCAACGGAGGCTCTCGCTGCGCCAAGTCTAGTCGACCGAGGAGAAAATGGTGGTTCGCTTTCAGAGCTCCAAGAAAGAGTAACTGTGTGTACCTATGTGCTTGTAGAGGCAATGGCTAGTCAAGGTGTTTATTGCCTTTTCAGTTCTGGACTGCTGACCAATATGGTCAGCCACTTGAGAAGGAAACGTATAGCGCCGCAAATGAAGAAATTGCCGGCAAGTAATAGACGAAGTGAGAGTTGGTCGGTGGCAAATCTCGGAAAGGGGTTGAACGTATATTATCAGAAGCTGTGCGAATGGATGTGAGAGATATTGTAAAATCCAATTGGAGATGGACCTTGGGAGTAAGCCGACGAAATGCTACAGCGCAATATGGAGCGCTGTCACGTTGGTGATGAAGTTGGGGGCTTTATGAGTAGATATAGAGGAAGACCAGACGACGTGTACAACAATAACCTATGACAGACAGCAAGACGTTATTTTAGACGTTCCCCACACTGGTGCCATCGGGAGCTAGGTGCTTGGGCAAGGCCGGGATTACAGTTTCCTTTCTCCTTTGGACGAAATCCGTCCAGGGACCACACCTTTCGGCTTTGGGGTTTCTTCGGTATCGCATTGAGAGGTGAGCACCACACCTCTTACGCCTCGGGCATGACGAGGCGTGTGTGGACCGCGGGCGTGAGCGAGGTCAGGGATGTGGTGGTGTGGTGTGTATCAATACATGTACCCTATGTATGTACTCGTAGGAATCGTGGTACATAGGTACGTACACACTCAAAAGCTCTCTCGCCTTACGGAGTATTACTCCGTACTCCGTAGGGGTAGCCGCAGCACCCCTTGCAGCCGTCAGCAGCGGAGAAAAGGGAGTGACGACCTCCAGGCTTCCGTATTCCGCAGGGGGGGATTAGATACATACTGTAGGTACCTACCTAAGTACCTATGTATATGTGTACCGCCAGGCACACGTAGTCTTCATATCCCTCGCAGGCTGCAAAAAACAAGTCAAGAAAGGCATGGAAAGCATGGAAAGCATGGGAGCAGGAAGCGTGGCGGAAGGCAGCCAGGGCCCCCGAGACCCCAAGCGATGCGCGGTACCTATATGTACCTATACCACAATCTCCTATGGCCCCTGGACGTCTTCCCTTTCGCTCGACATGACGAGACCGCTACGTACCACTTTCTACTCCGTACATATCTACCTAGGTATTATGTACCTACGGAGTATGTAGCAGCAACGGCGAGACCGGGGTATCGGACACGCTAAGCTTGAACGGGGCTCTCGTCCAGAGAGCAGAGCCCGAAAGGAGACGTTCTGCTGGGTCACCATGTTGCCAGAACGGCCCATCCGTCACCCGAAGCCTGCGACTGGTCCTCAGCGACAACTTTGAACTGAGTTCTCGTGATGCTATTTCCGGCCCATCGAGTATGGCGCCCGCCACCTCGAGGCAGACGGCCGACGCTGAACCGTGTGCTACTTGTTTGCTGCGGCAAAGACCTTCATCGTCCCGACAGGTATACGTCACCACGTTCAACAACGTGTTACGGAGTACATACACACATCGCTCAGACGAATAGTATTTGGCATCATTTGGTATTACATACCTACTAAATAAGCCTGTTGGTCGTGTACGACTACGAATCAAACCTCCAGGAACCGCCCTACCGACCTGCCGCACACACATAGGTACCAAGGCAGGAGGCAGTTCAGCAGCTCGTTCCCGCTCACGTCGTTCGGATCCAGACAAATTTGACAAATCCGCTACTGGAATGTCGTACAAGCGCTTCTGTACTATGGAATAGTACCACGGAAGGAGAAAGTACAACGAGAGGGCGGGGCGGGGAAGAGATAACACGCCCTGGCGGGATCAGGTTCTGGCCTTTGACAGGTCTGAGGTGCCTACCTCTACGGAGTATCATCGTGTGAGTGGGGAATGCTACGGACAGCCTTGGCCTCCGTCGGTTACAGTATACGCCCAGGGAAGCTTCCAAGAAGCCAAGGCGGCCAATGGAATGGTCTCCTCTCCTGCGGAGTGCTCCGTGCCATACATAACAGCGACGGCAAGACGCATTTCCTTTACGGAGTATTATTATGCGAGCGAGCCTAGAGAAACAGGCTACACACTTTATCTGATGAGGTACCTTCCATCGGGTTGGCACGATGAACGTTCCGTAGACCTATTTTTTCCGCGCTGTGATCACAAGCATAGTGCAACAGGGCACGAGAACCGAGAGGTGTGAACTGTTCTATAGGAAGTCTGCATACCGCTGCTGTTTCCATACAGATTCCATCGTTCCCAGTGCAACGTACGTATACGAGTTCCTCGCGAAGAACTTCAATAAGTGAAGTAACGCAGGATCTCTCATCGATTGTATGTAATTTTCTATGGGCTTGAGATCTCGGCAGGTTCTCGACATGAGCCCTTCTCTCAAAGCCATTTACTTCTTCTTTAGACTTTGGTAGGACTTGCCGTTCTCCCCGCTCCTCTACTTATGTACCTATACCCATGGCGCCGTGGAGCCATTGAACAACATGTGCCACTGCTTGCCTTGTACCCCAAAGAACATGGAAGAAAGCGAATAATTCCTGTGGCTTGTGATTGCACAAAGATCTGAGCCCAAGTTCGACACAGGGCTTTGAGACATACCTACATAGACTCCATACTGGTAGGTAGGTATACATGCTGGTTCTACAAGTGAGGAGACGAAGAGGTACCTGTTCGCGTCCAGTAAGGGTGTATACAGAGGGGAGTCTGCCTCCTGTGAATTATGAAATGTTGACACACAGTTTGTTGCGGACACGATGGGATACACACGAAGCCCTGACACGTATGGATGGATGGCAAGCAAACGATAGAGGCCCTCCCTATATTAGGAAGCATGTGTTCTGTAGGAGAGTCTATAAGCCAGATCTCCGGTAATGAGGTACGTAACACGTTCCATTGCGTCGGGGACCTTTGAGTTCAATATTGATTCCCGCGGCCAAAGTCAGGGTGTATATTCGTGCCAGCGTTGTTTAATCAACCGACAGACTCGGGCTGCTGACAGAAAGTCGAGACTAGGCATGTTACCATCCCGTCTCGTGATGCCGATCTTGTCCCTGAATAGCAAGATACGATGTTTTATACGTACGCGAATAATTATCAATTACCAACTAGTCAGGACTTCTCATGGCCCCTAACCTATGAAGCGGTGACAGAAGGCACACACTTTCGCATTATGTCCCGGCCAGCATACGCATATGTCTACCGGTGCAGCCCTCCCACTTCCGTATCATGGAGTCGGCCTTGGCTTCTGCACAACCCGGGGCGGGATATGCCGTCCACCACGTGTTAGGGTCTGTGTGTATCGTACATATCTATTAATTACAGATTGCTAGATAACAGAACAGGCATTTCGTGATAGCGAACCTCGGAGAAGGATGGATTTCTCCTGTCGGGAACGGGCAAACCAAACGAGAAAGCGACATCTGGAAGTTGAAAGCCAGCCTCGTCGAGAGGCATTCTCGCTTGCGGCAGCCGACGTATAGAGGGTTGCTGAGCTTTGGTGGTGGTGGTTATGTGCGTATGAAGTATTAACTATGAGAGTAAGAGAATCCAATACTCATATCGGAAGTCTTGGCGAGAACGAAGTCATCGCTGTTGTCATCTTGAGTTTGTTGATGAGCCATTCATTGCCCCTGTCTCAAAGAGCCACCCCCCCAGGGCTAGGTACTCCGTTAGGTGCCTTTCAAGTTTCCAACCGAATCCAGTTATGTACGTGATCAGTAACAAGCGTACATGTTTACCTATGTTGTCACCAACCTCGACAAAGATCGGCCACCAATCATATTTCGGGATAAGCGACCAACTACCTTAGGTACCTAGGTACAGTGCCCCGTTCTACAGTAAGCTTATCCCGTCATTGCGTGTCAAGGCTTGGGAGTTCACAACAGAGTGAGGGCTGAGGGCAAGATGTCAAAGGTAGGGGTCATATGCTTGAATGTTTTGATCTCTGGCCTCTACCATACATGTGCGAGGCCATCGTGTTATGGACCTTCGCTCCCAGCGCGTTTGTGCCTGAGGCCTCCTTCGGTCTCCACCTTCAGTCTCCACTCAACCTAGCAGTGACCCTCTGCTTGTACCGATGTTCCTAACACTGGGTGCACTGTAGAACATAGGGTTGTTATTCCAAATTTACACGTAAATTACAAACCTTGTAAATTACGCGTAAATTACGCTGTAATTTACTCGACGAAAAAAATGTAATTTACAACTCACCCCTACCCCACTATAATATGGGTCCGTCCCGCAAAATGTCGCAACATAATTGGACGTTCTCTCATTCGCCCACCACAGAATAAGTTGAGGCAACCGACGATTACACTTTGCTGCGAGGAGCAGAGCACAAACATGTTCCAACAATGAATTCAGCATTTGGAAGCCCCTACAAGCATGTTTATCTTATTGCCCCCCGCTCATTATTTCTACATTAAGAATTGGCTTTGTGAGATGTGCAGATTGTACAATTACTCGGCGTGTAGAGGTCAGAGTGTGCAAAGTGAAAAGTATTATCACTGTATAGGGTACGCACTGCGCAGAAATTTAAATTTACAATTTTATTTACTTGTAATTTACGCGTAAATTACATGTAAATTACGTTGTAAATTACACCGAGGATCGTAATTTACACATTTCGCCCATCCCTAGTAGAACATCTTCTGAACATGCGAAGTACCTGTCGTGGCTATTGGAGACGCCATCAGCGTTCCACAGGTTTTTAGAAGTGACTCGGTTTTTGACGGACATTTGCCCCAGGGGATAGGGGAGGTTTGGCTGCCCGGGTTTCTCATGGGTTGGTGATGGTCGGGGGTTGTGTGGTTGTTTTTCTG